>JACCGJ010015263.1:0-40812 GCA_013407085.1 Atriophallophorus winterbourni | reverse complement strand
ACGAACTGTATACTCGATATCGAAGTGCCGGGTGCTCAACGGCATGTCGTCGATGGAAATCTGGGCGCGTGATTGGCTTTTAGCTACCTTCAGCCCAGTGCAACTTGAACTTAAACTTGAACTTGAACTTGATCTTGACACCTCTCCCCGCAAAAAGGACGTTCACCTTCGGTCTATGTACGCCTGTTTCTTTTATTAATTTAAAATGGTTGAAGCATTGTTTTTCTTCGTGTTGGGTATCTTCTTTCTGGTGTCTCGTCTGTGCGATGTTGTTCAGCAAGACGGTTGTCGACTCTTTGCCTTTGTTCATCAGTGCTGATAGGTTGGTCTACTTCCAGTAGTTCATTAAGGCTGACTGGGAACAGATGGTTCTTCAGAGCAGTCTTGTTTGCATTTGGTTTGTGTGCCGAACAATCTGCTTCTTGTCGGCCAGGACTTCGTACAATACCTTGCCGCGTCTTCTAGTTACAGTTCAGTTTGCATAGGACTGTATGTGGCTAACGAGGCAATCGAGCGTCCAGATTTCTTTCGGTGGTATGCCACAGAAGAGCGTCCACCACTTCAAACAATATCTTCACAAATATCTTCTGGTATGATAGTAATCTGAAATGCAACAGAAAAACTCCCCTCACCGACAGGCTAGGAGAAACATTAGTGCGTTCCAAAGACAACGTGAGGATTATACCAACTATTCCCTTACGGATAAAAATCAAGAAATAATTAAGGTCACACAGAGTCAAGTCCATTCTCGAAACCCCCTACCGAAGTAGAACAAACAACTTTAGGAAGTCGATTCCAGTGATTTACAACCCTTTCACTGAAGAAGAACTTACGAACATTGGACCCAACATGCCGCTGGTTTTCAAACTAATCCGTGTTCTCGAAGGCATGTAATCCACACGTATTCGCCAGGCCTGAATGATCTTCGACGAGCGCCGTTGCGTCGGTTGTATTGATTTTCCATCTTCCGATTGGGTACCGCAAGTCTGGGGTGTATTGCATCATAGGTAGCCCGGAGTTTTCGTCCCATGGGAGATTCTGCTGGGGATTGACCATTCGGTGAAATCGGGTTTGGTGTAATACGGTAACTTTCTCTTTTCCAGACCTATATACGAATTGACGCCAACCCATCCTCCCCTGTATTGACTATCCTGTGATTCCTCTGGCCCCACCATTAACGGAACTTTGGTAACCGAAACCCAATTTCATGGACTCCACCCGAACCCCTGTGCTGACTATCCTGTGGTTCTATTTTAAGCTCATAGCTTTTTGTACCAAAATATACTATTGACTATTGAACTGAATAAGTATTGATCTAGAATGTGATCCAGGAGCAAATGTAAGGAGGCCTTGAACCTTGAGCACCGACCAAGTTTGGACTGAAACACATCTGCAAATTCAGTGAACAATTTTGCCGCCAACTGATTTGGAGTTCTTGAAGAATTCGTCTGGCCCACAGTTGCGGTTTTTGTTGAACACAGATCTTTCAAGGGCACACTAAGTAAATTCAGCCGTTCGATCCAATCGATTCCAAGCAGATCAAGTTTTTCATGAGGTGTCAAGTAAACTAAACCAGTTGCTTGCGCACCATTGAATTCAATCTTACAAGTAAGTTGTCCGTCAATCCGCAGTGGTTCACTAGAGGCATTTCGCACATTCATTTCCGTGGGATAGACTGTTGGGCAGCCAATCTTCCACGTTGAGCGGGAAATCAATGTGACGTCTGAGGCGGTATCAATTTTCAACGACACGGTCTTGCCTTGAATTTTCACTGCGACATATTTCCGTCTGCTTGCCAAATCTGCTTCAAAAGTTGCAATGACAGCATTGATTCTACCCCGGTTTCCATTCGATTTTGGATTATGAAGACTGTTTGCACCGGTTTAATAGTTTTTTCTGCAATGTGACTCTTTGTGACCAATGCGCTTGCACCTGCGGCACTTATAGGTTCTGAACGGACAATCATTCGAATAGTACCATCCACCGCAATTCCAACAGGCACTTTTGGGTTTCAATGACTTTTTGGGAGGACTTTGTGAACTACTGTGTGCTGCTGTGTTTTTCTACACTTGAGGCTCTATTTTCTGTCCGGCGCTTTCAATCACCTTGGTATCATGTTTGAGGTTCACCATTCTGTGACATTCGGCTGCAATGTCTTGAAGGGTCATTTCCAGCTCGTGCTCCAGTCTGCTCAGAATTCTTGTTCGAACGTCTGCGTCTGCTGGTGATTGAAGACTGCAAACGAACATCAAGCATTTGAACTGATTTGGTGTCATCGAACCGAGCTTGAATCTTTCACACTCTCGACTGATGATAGCAGCATGCGTAGTTTAGTCGTCTGTTTCCTTTTTCATCAGTTTGAGACAGTTGTAACGAATGCTGAATAAGGATGATTGTTCGCCGAAGATTGTCGTGAGTGTTTCAATAGTTTCATCAAAGGTGAACTCTCGAGCACATTTTGGAAGAATATATTCAGTGTAACGTTCGTGCTCAACAGGACATTTTCCGAGTTGAACTAGCGGATAAAGGTGATGCATGGCTTGTTCGCCTATTGTTGAGAAAACTTGGTCCTGTTGAGCACGAACGTTACACTAGCTATATTCTTCCAAAATGTGCTCGAGAGTTCACCTTTGACGAAACCATTGAAACATTCACGGCAACGTTTGGCGAACAATCATCTTTATTCAGCATTCGTTACAATTGTCTCAAACTGATGAAGCAGGAAACAGACGACTACACCACGCATGCTGCTATTATCAATCGGGAGTGTGAAAGATTCAAGCTTAGTTCGATGACACCAAATCAGTTCAAATGCTTGATGTTCGTTTGCAGTCTTCAATCACCAGCAGACGCAGACGTTCGAACAAGAATTCTGAGCAAACTGGAGCATGAGCCCGGAATGACCCTTCAAGACATAGCAGCCGAATGTCACAATGGTAAGCATGGCTAAGGCATGATACCAAGTTGATCGAGAACGCCGGACAGAAACTAAAGCCTTAAGTGTACAGGAACTCAGCAGCACACAGTAATTCTCAAAGTCCTCTCAAAAAGTCATTGAAACACAAAAGTGCCTGTTGGAATTGTGGTGGCTGGCACTATTCGAAAGATTGTCAGTTCAGAAGTTACAAGTGCCGCAGGTGCATGCGCATTGGTCACAAAAAGTCGCATAGCAGAACAAACTATCGAACCTGTGCAAACCGTCTTCATAATCCTAAATCGAATGGGAATCGGGCAGAATCAATGCTGTCATTGCAAACTTTGGAGCAGATTTGGTAAGCAGACGAAAATTTGTCGCAGTGAGAATGCAAGGCAAGACCGTTTCGTTGCAAATCGACACAGCTTCAGACATCACATTTATTTCCCGCTCAACGTGGAAGCAGATTGGCTGCCCAACAGTCTATCCCACGGAAATGAATGTGCGAAATGCCTCGGGTGAACCACTGCGGATTGACGGACAACTTACTTGTGAGATTGATTTCAAAGGTGAGTAAACAACTGGTTTAGTTTACTTGACTCCTCATGATAAACTTGATTTGCAAGGAATGGATTGGATCGTCCGCTAAATTTACTTAGGGTGCCTTTGAAAGATCTGTGTTCAACAAAAACCGCAACTGTGTGCCAGAGGAATTCTTCATCAAGAACTCCAAATCAGTTGGCTGCAAAATAGTTCACTGAATTTGCAGATGTGTTTCAGTCCAAACTTGGTCGGTGCTCAAGGTTCAAGGCCTCCCTACATTTGCTGCCGGATCACATTCTAGATCAATTCTTATTCAGTTCAATAGTCAATAGTATATTTTGGTACAAAAAGCTATGAGCTTAAAATAGAACCACAGGATAGTCAGCACAGGGGTTCGGGTGGAGTCCATGAAATTGGGTATCGGTTACCAAAGTTCCGTTAATGGTGGGGTCAGAGGAATCACAGGGTAGTCAATACAGGGGAGGATGGATTGGCGTCAATTGGTATGTAGGTCTGGAAAAGAGAAAGTTACCGGATTACACCAAACTCGATTTCACCGAATGGTCAATCCCCAGCAGAATCTCCCATGGAACGAAAACTCCGGGCTACCTATGATGCAATACACCCCAGACTTGCGGTACCCAATCGGAAGATGGAAAATCAATACAACCGACGCAACGGCGTTCGCCGAAGATCATTCAGGCCTGGCGATTACGTATGGATTACGTGCCTTCGAGAACACGGATTAGTTTGGAAACCAGCGGTCGTAACTAGAAGACGCGGCAAGGTATTGTACGAAGTCCTGGCCGATGGGAAGCAGATTGTTCGGCACACAAACCAAATACGAACAAGACTCTGCTCCGAAGAACCATCTGTTCCCAGTCACAGCCTTAATGAACTGCTGGAAGTAGACCAACTTATCAGCACTGATGAACAAAGGTAAAGAGTCGACAACCGTCTTGCTGAACAACATCGCACAGTCGAGACACCAGAAAGAAGATACCCAACACGAAGAAGATCAATGGTTTAACCATTTCAAATCAATCCAAGAAACAGGCGTACATAGACCGAAGGTTTGTTGTGTTTTTGAAGCGAGTTTCCGGCTAACCCAACACTCACGGAGGTGGGATAAGACGACTGACAGAATGCTTCATTTATTTACAGCTGTTAGCACATCAGATCAGATAGGATAATAGTTGTAAGATTGTTTTATGTTCTCGTATGTAACTAATTGCTCGATTCAGCACTAAGTTAGATTTCCATTACATCACAGAATATTATTTAATGTATGCATGTATGGGATCTCGATCCTGGAGTCAGATAAAGCGTTACTAAAAATCAAGCTGGTATGAAGGCACAAGCCTGATCTAAGCAAAGTGCCGCAGAGTCAGAGACTGCACGTGGGCTAAGATACTGCCAGGTTGCCCAGGTCTAGACAGACATGAAAGAGTCTTAAACAGATAGATAATAATGTAATGCGGTGCCAAGCACGGCGTTGCCTGTGCAGTACAGTTTCACATCTTGATGTCTGATCTAAAATCTTATTGCCTTCTTGCATCCAATTTCGTTAATACCACCATTGTTGTTGTTGTTACTGGTCTCGTTAGGTCGATGTCGATCATGAATGTACATCACAATCGCATGATTTTTTCATGCGCCACAGCTTTCCGAACGATTAATCGTTCGAAGAACAATATCTCTCGCAGCGATTGGCACTACTCCGTCGATTGGCGTCAGTTTCACGCCGGCGGCGTGATATGTGTTCAGCAGCCAAAAGCTGTATCTGCTCCTCACAGTTAGCAGACGACGCTTTACAGAGTGCCTCCAAAGTGAGCGGTCAAGAGCAAGTTCTTCCCAACTGACCGGTTCAATGACAAAAAAGCTTTCATATCTCTTTTGCAAACGTCTCTGTACAGCAAGTGCTGTCTGCCCAATGGTCGACTTTCTAATTGCAACTCACCATAGAGTAGATCTTTCGGAATACGACCATTTTCCTTTCTGTAGACATGACCAAGCCGCCGCAGGCGGCGCTGTCGCAATAGGGTAAACATGCTCTGTTGACCAGCTTTAGAAAGCATTTCAACATTTGTCACTTTATCCATCCAAGATATGTTCAAGATACGACGGATACTTCGTAGATAGAAATCATTCAGCTTCTGTTCGTGCCTTGCGTGGATGGTCAAGGTTTCACTACCGTCGTGTAAGGCATTTAGTACGCACATGCAGTCTGTCACTGTGCGGAACTCTGCCCGGACACGAGAGTTCAATCGTGACAAAATGACATCTGTTTTGCCAATCCGCTTATCAATCTCAGTGTCTATCGAGAGGTCAGCCGCAATGGTTGAACCGAGATATGGGAGACGATGTACTGGTTCAAGCTATCGGTTTCCAACGGTGATGATGAGAGGCGATACAACTTCTTGACCAAGGACTCTATTCTTGCTGATGCGTATTGTTAGCCCAAAGTATTTGCATGCCAACGAAAAACATTCCATACTACCATTATTGCCTCGCTTTTACAATCTGGAGTAGATCACCTATCGATTTTTTGTACACTAAAACGTAACTAATCGCCGCGCGTTCTATTTAATCACTGCACCGTGAAATCATAACCCGAAAGTGCATTGTTACTTGTGTGTGTGGATACAATGCATGCTTATGGTGTCTTCACCTGTTGGTTGCACACAGACTTCCATATTTTTGTTTTGAACATTCCAATTATTGTTCGGTGTGTTTGCGTGCGTGCTGATTTTGTGGCTAAAATTTGCTGAGTCTAATATATACGGTTGGTTTTTCTTCAGATACACATTTCTCTGGTTTCCTTTCTCTTGCGAACTACGTAAGTTAACATTACCGTCTTTTCGTTACATTCATCCCTAATAATTTGTCATTTATGCTAGAATTTGGAAGTTATCCACAATCTAAGATTCGCTTTGGATTGCTACTCATTATAGCCCTGCTATTTTCCCAACATCTGTCTAGGCCCGGGCAACCTGACAGTATCTTAGCCCACGTGTAGTATGTCTGTGCGGCGCTTTGCCTGAATCAGGCTTGTGTTTTCATACATACATACATACATAGCGCTGCTGAATTTCGAGTGTTTGTTCTCATGCCTTCCAGCTTTTTATATTGACGCTTAACATCCTGTTTATTCTTGACGTTTACCTTCCTTTTAACGAAAAATGGTGTTTTTCTGTGTATACGCTGACCTTAATATTCTGAGTAAGTGTTTGCTGTCGAGCTTTGACTTGTATCTCACCATACAACGTATACTAAAATGATTGATGACGAAATTTGAACGCTATGCAGTAACCTGATTTTGGTGAACAACGCGAAACATATCGAAGAGAGTGTTCAATGTCTAGGTAACGATCAATTAAATTTTACACCCATTCTATTGTACGCATCGCACGATTCTGTAGTATCTTTTCTTGCGTAGTTGATAATGCGATAGATAAAGCACCTGGTAAATTGGGGTCTATTAGACTGCGGTGAATTTTGTCTCACTTGAGACATTTGGTTGACCACAGCCTATGTACAACTAGTCCCCGCCTTACATTACTAAAACCTGTTTCTCTGTTTGATCCCACTCCGAGTAGCACAGCTTATCTAATGTGCTTATTTGTTTAATCATTATTTGTGTTTATTGACTGTGTTTTTACTCATCGGGCATCGACCGATATATGTTGTTTAGTTCTCTTAACTTATCAGTTGGTGCATAATCATCACTGACATCCTTGCCGCTAACATCTTCGTAATTATTCCATAAAAGATACACGGATGTGCAATCATGCATCACTTTGTGCTGTGCGGCTAACCGGGCTAAATGGATTAGCCATCGGTGGTGAGCTGCATGTTGAAACACGCTGGAGTCTCACTACCATTTCTACTTTCTATTTTCTTTCTCATATCTGTCTAGGCCTGGGCAACCTGACAGTATCTCAGCCCACGTGCAGTCTCTGACTGTACGGCACTTTGCCTGGATCAGGCTTGTGCATTCATTCATTCATTCTAAATGGATTGGCCAGAGCTAATGGGCTGCATGCTGAAACAGGCTGGAGTCTCACTATCATTTCCCGTTCTTTTTTCTTCCTCGTATCTATCTAGTCCTGGGCAACCTGACAATATCCTAGCCCACCAACATATCCACCCGGGAATGTGGATTTTACTCACGCTTCTCGCTTCTTTTGGTGACTTTGTAGGAAAACGCTACCATTTAAACGCAAGCGCTATGCTTTTTGATGGAAAGTTGCAACTTACTCATTCAATATTCTTCGAATCCATTCTTCTGATTCACCATAAATTTCATCTGCTTCTGCACAGATGTGCAATCGTGCAGCATTTATGTGCTGTGCGGCTAACATCGTGCTAAATTAATTGGCCAACGGTAGTGAGCTGCATGCTGAAACAAGCTGGAGTCTCACTACCATTTCTATTTTTATTTCCCCTCATATCTGTCTTGGACTGGGCAACCTGACAGTATCTTAGCCCGCGTGCAGTCTCTGACTGTGCGGCACTTTGCCTGGATCTGATTCACCATAAATTTCAGCCTCTCACATATTTCGATCGTTTACTTCCATATTCACTTTTCTGAACCAAGCCACCTCATTGTCCCATTTTTGATTATTTTTTTCTCTTTTCAAAGCTTAGCACGCTATTCCTCATTTATGCATGTGCATGCTTTTAATTTTATTTTGTCTGGCCTTACGTATGCATACAGTTTGTCACTGCGTGAAAGCTATCAAGTTTCACAACCATTCAAAAATGCCATCATAAAAAGACCGAAGCGTGTTTTATCCCGTATCGAGGCAACACTTATATTTTAGTGCGTAATTGGCTGTTGGGACGTTTGATAAAAATCGTCATACCTGGAATCAATTGCAGACATATGCCACTATTATTATTATTACAATTAGCCTACTGTTCGTGGTATAAGTAGCCAGAAATGAAATACTCAAAGGTGACAATCGTTTTTACTTGCATGGAAATTAGTTGTTTGTTTTGCTTTATTCGACTGAGCTTGCAGTGTATACTTCTTACTACCGTTTTACACTTTGTTAAACATTGCTTCATCCTTTGTGACCACATTACAATATGCGCTTCTCGTTCTGCTTAGACTACTGCATATTTGCTTGAAACTAAAGTTTCTACGGTTTTCAATTATTAATTTTATTTTCATCACCATTGTTTTCATGACGACTAGGTTTCCTTTTCATCTTCATGCTTCTCTTATCATTCGCACTTAATCTTCGCACAAATCCCCTGTCCATTTTTGTTCACTTGCGATTTTTGAAAATCAAATCACACGTTAAGCCTATCATTCTATCTTCAATCGCAAACACTTCGACACTCCAATTGTTCGATTTTCTGTTGAAATTTGTTGTTTTTGAGTTCGATGTAGACCTCATCGAGCTTGTGTTCCTACTTTTTGGTCCCCATCAACATGATTCTTTTGTTAATATCCGCGTTGTATCAATGCCGTGTTGGATTTATTTGAACAGAATGGAGAGAAAATGCATATTTGGGGTGTGAATGTGTTCGAAATATCAAGCTCGCAATCGACAAAGCTTCGCCGTTTTGTTGGCTGTATGTGAGCTGAGTTGCTGTAAGTTTCCACAGACCTAACAACAATGCGACTGGCATTATTTTCACTGCGCAAAAGCATTTACATGATGCCACATCCACGCGTGTGATGTTTGGTATCCATAGTCCATGCTACTGACTGATGCACTTCGGACCATCAATGCTGGATGCATACCGTCGCAACCAACTGTTCAGAGACAGGTGTCGATTTCCAACGCTCTCTTCCAACCGCGTGCCCCTATTCGGCTTGCATCGTTTAATCTCCGTATCCTGCAACAACCAGAACAACAGTCTGGACTATCCCGCTCTCTAGAGACACTAGGTATCGACATATATTGCCTATCGGAAACCCGTCTTTGTGACATTCATTCGTTATTTTAACTGAGTTCTCCTGTGCCACGTGAGAGTAGGTTCTACTTGCGTGTGTCCAGTGATCCCGTTGCTTCCTCTACCGGCCTAGCTCGTGTTGGATTCATTCTTAGCCAAAAAGCGAAAACCTCCCTTCCTGATTGGATACCCGTTATTAGCCAACTGTGCGCAGCGAGATTTTAAGGTTATAGCAGAGTGAACAAGCACAGTGATGAGCGTCGTAACCCTTTCGGCTTACGCACCCAGGGGCAGAGGGAGTGAATGACGAATTCTACGACAAACTTCCTTCTCTCTAAACGAAAGCACGCAGGGACGATATAGTAGTGCCCGTTATGGATGTATAGTGCAGTCTGAGCACTTCCGTGGAGGCAAGAATGGGATGTCAGACGACCGAATAGACAATGGAGAGAGATTATTGTCTCTCTCCGACGACCACCGCCCCTTCCTCGCCTCCACAAAATTTTTGACATTCCAAGCGCCATTTAGCTACCTGGCGCTCTCCATCACGGCATACTTGGGCGCAGCTTGACCATATCGCGATAAGCTACAGGTGGCGAGGATGTATCAAAAACTGCAGACCTTATTGGAGTACCAGTTTAGATTCTGATCACGCTTTAGTGTGCACAACAATCAACCTTTAATTCGGAGGTAAACCCAAACTAAAGCGCCTGAAACTAGATCAAAACGCCTTATCGCTGCCTGAAGTAAAAGCCAGATTTTGGGATGCTCTATCAGTTTGCCATTAAAAAATCGACCGGTCGAGCTAGATCGTCATGGGCAAGCGCTGTACGACTCTGCTTCTGATAGTCAGATGGCAAGATGTTGTTGGGGGTTTGGGCTGCCGTCGGTTGCTTTTCTGCTGACGGAATGAAAATTGTATTGGAGGTGAGATTAGCTAACGACAAGCGTTTTCTGTATCGACGTTGTGTTCATGCGGATCGAATGATTTGCATGCGGTTGAATAATATTGCATTGACGAGAAATTACAAGTTTCAGCGGTTTATTGGATCCATATTTCGAATCAATTCCAGACTGAATCAACGCGAAAACGCTGACGTACTCACATATAGCACAAACTACTTTTATGTATAAAATGTCTCCCAAATATACATTGCTTTACTTGTGTATGAATCTGCATACTATGGTGCGCGAAAACTTTTCTGATCATATTTTTTCCTTCCTCATGTCTGTCTAGGCCTGGGCAACCTGACAGTATCTTAGCCCACGTGCCTGGATCACGCTTGTGCTTTCATACCATACCTGATCATATTGTATCATCAGATTTAAGAAAAAACGTCCATCTCTTTGACTACAATATCGTTCATCTGTTTTTACCTCTAACATCCATGGTAACGGTTTCACCATTCATGCCAAATGTGTAGTATATAACATCTTCGACACCTCGACAATCACACAATAACGCCTTTTGACCTCAAATCCTTGACCTTATCCGTTTGTATCGATCGTGTCCGGCCACCACCATGCTGGTAGCTCGGACACTCGGGACTATTCATCACCATTGTTGACGTAAATGTCCTGCTCGGGTCGTGAGTACGATTGCTATTGAATATAGGTGGATGAGACTGAATGAGTGAATGGTTAGCTGTGTGCTCGGGCCTCTGCATACTGGCACAATCGTACGCACGCTCCATCACACAACCACACACGAACGCGCGCAGACTCGAACAATTTCTGGATACTTGCAATCCATGACCAGAGTATACACGTGCATCGGGGTCGATCGTTCGAACCAATACATGGGATCATACACACAGTGTAGCTCAATATACCGTGATGAGTTCACCCCGGTGAATTCATTCGATCGACCTTAGTGCTGGACACTTGTGCACGCTTGCCATCTTCATCTCTGCGCGCGTGTGTGTGCGCGCGTGTTTTCACGTGCAAATACGACTGAGTGCTTGTGTGCAACCAGCACATCTTAAGAGTAGCTCTCTCTCGCGTAATCGCACTGCCTAGACACACGAAGGAAGGACAACGATTCATTTGAAGATGAGCTTGCCCGGCAACACGTTGGCCCATGAGTAAATGCGTGTATTGCATAGTTTGTGTCGTGCTACGAACGCACACTTCATCGGATCATAAGGGCGTGGTATTGTGACTCTCTTCTGTGTTCAGAAAACGTGTCAACCTCAGCCACCCACTCGTTTACTTGTTCTCACCGTCAAATGGATTATAAATTACTCGATTCTGCTCGTCTCTGTCAACTTGTGATAAAATTCAGATCAGGAACAGTCACATTTCTTGTGCTATCTCATTCGAATTAACGTCTAATTGGAGACCGGTAAATGCTCCATACGAAATCAGCCTTTTGCTGCAATAAAACTGAATTGTTATCCGGTCTACAAGAAACGCGAATAAATATGGGAGATCCTGGATGTCCGCGAACGGATTTAGATTTACCTACTCCTTATTACACCAAACATTCGTCACCTATTGTGGGTGATGTTTCTGAACTTTCAACATTCGCCATTCCTGAACAGTCTCCTTCACCGATCGTGTTACCCTCTAGTGCAGTACCAGACTCGGAATGTTCTAGTGCTCCCGACACCACTCAAGATTCTGCTACATCATGTTCTCAGCCTGCTTCTCGACCGATAACGCCATCGTTTGTTTCGCAAGACATTTCACCCCAAACGCATCGTATCTCTGTTACCGATTCTTTGTTAACTGCCAATCACGTGGCAGCGAGAAGACCACGTCATAAACCAGGCGAACGTCGAGAATTACTCACACGTGCTGTTCACGATGTAATCAACTTGAAGATCTCCATGCGTCGCGCAGCCCAGAAATATAATCTCGCCAAGTCATCGTTGTGTGATTTTGTTCGGAAAAACAAGATCCCATTACCGAACTTGCGATACAAGGCATCTCAGTCCACGTCGGCGGAAGTCACACCGAATGTTTCGACAACCACCTCTCGTGCTCCTGGTCCAGGCACGAAACGCTCTCATTCGGAGATGGACCGTTCTTCAAATCCGACATGCCTCTCACAGAACCTCTACACCGGCGATCAAAAAACTGGCAACGCATCAAGAGATTTCTTCCAGTGCCCAGATCGTCCAGATATTTCGCTGCTGTTAAAACAGACCAGTGATCAAAACGTAAACAATTTCGGGGAAAATTGGGTGATTTCCAATTCGTTGAACCTTTCCACTCGCACAACAAACTCCGCTGACACCGGTCGTTATACAACACCGTTGAGCCTTTTCAAATCCGGCCGCATAGAAAGTCCTTGGCATAATTCTGCTGGTTTACCAACGCAGGTTCCTATGCGGTCTTGGAGTACCCATGTGTCTCAGAATTCGAATTTTCCACCCTCAGTCGCCACGTCGGCACAGTTTGGACGTAAATTGCCTGCGACGTCTTTCTCACAAGCGGTAGATTCGACGAACACTAATAAATCTTCCCTGGAACAGTGTTCAAAGTGTCCCGAGACCGTTAACTTTGCCGAGTCTTGTTCTCTCCCTGCCACGAGTGGTTTCGAGGATGGGACCATTAGCCGCTCGTCGGATAGTTTCGATGAGAGCGCTTTGAATAACACCGAATCAGTGAGTCTCATCTTAGACTATCGTTTTCGATCGGTAAGCCTTTTACAGTGATCTCGTTGCGTCACGCAATCGTTAGATGTATTTATCCTAGTGTTTTTCTTCAAAATTCTAAACACTGTTCTAAAAGCTGAATGATTACAGTCAATAGAATCAGGGAAAAAACGAGTTTCTGTAGGTTTTAGATCTCCCGTCACGGCTGATTCTAAAATGTTGACAATCGAATTTTCGTGTCATCAAACAACTGTTGTGCAATGGTTAAAAATGTGGTTTTTCAAGTACTCGACGATCGGTTGCCGTGTCCTAGAACACATCCCGGTGGGCGTCAAACAAAACTGACTTGCTGAATATGGCAGATTGTAACATGCCTTCAAACTCGTGTCTTAATCTTCAGATACGTCAAAGTAGTGCAGTCGAAAGAACGACAAGTTTTATTCGTGATGTTTCATGGTAGTGTCCTGCACCAACGAAACATCAAGGAAATCTGCTCATGTTCGTTTGGGCACAGCATTATAATAGTAGACATTAAGAAAAGGGGGAATAAACTCTTCGTGTGCTTAGTTATAAAAGTGTCTATATATTGAAAAGAGCTGTTTCCTGTTGATACCTAGCACAGGTACACTATATTCTTCGCTCGGGTGCCCAGGTCTCCACAGGTTAGGTGCGTATCCTGCTCTCATTAACTCTTAGCTGTATGAGTGATCTCATTCTACCCACAGCTAGGCTGTTACAGATAATTATCCGAACATTGTGGTTTAGCACGCACCGACTTGACTCCCTTGAACAATATTTTTTTTAACTCGTTAACTACCTGTGGACCTTGGTAGTTGTTGTGGAGGAAGAAGTAGAAATTGGCTTTATTCGTACACTCGATTTTTCAGCTATTACAATAAGTTCACTACGAAATTTAAAAAAAACAATTGACGAACATGTCCTGACATCAAGTTACAGTTTGTCAACTGAACGATGTTTCTTGTCCGTCTTGAGTGAGAACTTTCAATCATGATCCAGTTTATTGACAAATGGTATGTCAAACGTTTTTCGGGGAAACGTTTCACTGCAATTCCCGGTATCTCGTAATTCGGTCAAAAGTGCATGTCTAAAATTTGATGCATTTGGCCTGTGGAGAAATTAATTTGCTCGGCCTCGCAAAAGAAGCTCCAGTATACTCACTTCGAGTTTCATCTGTGTGCTGTCGAAGCTGGGATTGTAATTTTCCTTTCTCGCGACGATCACGGTCACCGCAACCAACTATTTACAGCCCTAGATTTTTCACGTTGACTCGTCTTCGGTGTTTTGTTCAACTTAGTAGAACACCGTTCCATCGATTATAGATTGAAAAGTCATCATTCAACGAAGCGAATCCTGTGGAAAATCAATCGACTTCGTCGGCATCGTTGAATGGTTCTTCTAGCCGCTCAGAAACTCCCGTCACTTCGGGCGCGACCCGTTTAAGAATCAACGCCTCACCAGCAAAATGTGAGACCCTTGGAACGGGTGGTACTGCGAATCCCACTCGTGATGCGAATGCTTTCGTCCAACCACGAGGTGATCTACACGCAGCCATTTCGCAATTAAGCGGCATCACTCATTGGCCAATATCCGACCAACCGGCTCTGCTTGGCGCTCTACCTCCGATTTTCTCTACGGCGCCCTGTTCTTCGCTGGCCTCCATTTTATCGTCCGATTTTTCTTCAGTGAGCCAAAATGCCCTAACGGCTCTACTTTTACAACACTCTCGCAACTTACCCCCGGCAGGCATCAGCGCAGTACCCAACCTCATTAATTATTCACCCGGACAGTCGATCAATAACACACCACAACCGTTGCTCCCCAATGATTTCTCCCTCCCCTCAATGCAACAATCGATTCCGTTTCAACCAAATTTACCCAATTCCTCGCAGACGATTCGTCTTTCAAGTGGACCCGCTGCTTCCACGCTGAATCATTTAGCCTCGCAGTTGTGGAATACCGATCTCACACCACCACAAGACAGCGTAGATGAATTGCAAAAACTGTTTTACAAACAGCTCCAATCTTGTCTGCAGACAGATGTGAACACTGCCAATCCCGGTCCGTATTTCTCACCCCTCACCGCCAGTCTGTTCCCGCAACTGTACGGGTCATATACCGCGAATTCACCTATTGTAAGTTTTAGCGACCAATCGTGTTGATTCGGCCCACATTTGATAGAATAAAATCGTAGTTTTGTGTGATTAAGCGATTTGTATTAGCAAGTACACCGGTCTGTTGCACATCCCCACATCGCTGAGTTGTTGAGCATTTTTCCGGACACGCCTGTTTTTTTCTCCTCCTGCTTTTGCACGGCTTTCCATTTTTTGTAACGTCTTACCGTGTTCAATTAATCTTTGCCACTAAATCTTAATCGATCCTATTTCCCGAACTCGTGTTGCATTCGTCGATAGTTTCATAATGATAGTTTCGGGCCGTCTACGCTTTATTGATTCCTCTATTTATCTTCACATTGCTCGGAGATCCATCGAGACTATTAGGCGTTTCTCTCGACCGAACTCGAAGACATTTGTCAATTATTTTTACGTTAAAGACCCTCTTTATAACGTTAGTATTCCGTATTAGGTCACCGTTCTCATTATAATCAACGACGTTTGAGTGCGATATAATGATTGTAGAATTGCTTACAATTAACAGTCGATCGATCCATGGGTACAATGATCACGGGCTGCGGTTTTGTTGCCGTTAACACATGCGTCGTTTGAGATATTCATGGTTCTAATTCACCCACAGAAAAATCTTCAATTTCGAAGTTGAAAATGGGTATCGTCACTAGTCATGAAAATAACTTCGACCGTCTAGCATCTTTTCCATCGAGGGAAATCATATTACCTGTACCGAAGATAAACATCGGCCATTTAACGCTAACGATGCGATGAGCCATCAGATTCAGCGCAAGACTAGAGTGACAGCTTGCGTGTCATGCATCGTAACTATACGTTACCCAAAACCTGCTCTAACCGATTGCACTCGAATTTCCTTGCATTATGAATACACGATCGGTCCCAAACATATTCCTATACATGCATTACTATTGGTCTCCAACATTTCCATCACCACTGTATCGTTACCAGGAATTCTTCCATTTCACTTCTATGTTGATGTTTGGCCGGTCAATGTGAAAGCAAAACACACGAGTCATGTTTTCTCGTGGTTCAGCTTCAGTTTTTATACATGTGTCCAAGCGTGTGAAGCTTGTTAATCTCTTTGAGTGTCTTCTTGTTATTTGAAGTCTGTTTTTCAGTTTTATCGGCCCTTCGTAACCAAATTTAGAAATCGCGTGACTTTCTTCACCAATCGGAATAACTCCATCCTTTTTCATTGCTCATAACGGATGTTAGCTACAATTTGTCAGTTTCTTATCCTATCCGGGACTGTTTTTCTTTACACCATCTTTTTATCCACTTTACGGTACAATTCTTCTCTATTTGCCCTTACCATTCAACTCTGTCACTTTGTGTCTCATATCCTTTTAGCAGCATCTCGCTTTTCACCCACCCTCATCACCTTGATTCTATCCAGTAATATTATTTGCAACCGCCTTTATTTCAATGTATTGTGGTGCTCACATCCGCAGCACTTACACTCCACAACTGGTTTCTGGTTTCATCAGGTGGAGGCAGTAAGCGTAGATTCAATGAGCCTTGAAACAATGGTTAAGTGATAAGCAAAGTTATACTTGCAAGCCACTGTTAAACAAACCACGATGTTCAAATAAAAATCACAATGTGATTCTTGGTCAAGCGCTCCCTCGCTTACTGTCTCCACCTGATGACGGCAAACAGCCAGAATCCGTTTGCGGAGTGTAAGTGCTGAGGATGTGAGCACCACAATACATTCGCCGTAAATTTACTTGCCTTCATTTTCGCTCCTGTTCTCTCTTCGTTGTTTCCTTTGCTTTCCTCTGTTTCTGCCTTCCGTGTCGCACGAATAGAGCCACGCCCCAATTTTTTACCACTGCTCACTGGTACATTAGTGACTGGTCGTCTCGGTTGTAGCAAGGTTTTATTTGGACAGCCCACTGTGGCCTTTCACAGAGCAATCTTTGTCACGGTTCATGGCAACATCAAAAAGGCCCTCACGATGAGGTGGTTAATTCTTGTGTTGTCATGGTATGACGAGCAAAGTCCTCACTAACTCAGTTCTGCACAACAAATTTCAGTTGTCAGTATTCGATACTAGATTCCTTCTCGACAGCTGACTCGTTGCATTTCGACACCACAGTCAATACAATGCTACGGCATAGAAAGTTTCATACGTCTTGTAACATCAGCTTAAATAAGAATTCGATAGACGTATACCCAGAGATCGGTGCTATCTAATCAAGTAGCTACCTAATCAAGTATTCACTTCTGTTTATTAACCTGCTATCACTTTTTGGTTAAGCTGTTGCACTCGTTATCTAATCCCCGACTATGGCCGTTGCCAGCCAATCCTTAGAGAGCTGTAGGCTTTTTCTTTCGAGGCAAGATCTTCATCCTAAACTTTCTCTTTTCTACAATGCTCCTAAAGTGGTCAATTTCTTGTGGAATAACACGTTAAAGGTTAGCAAATCCGAACTGAATCCAATCAACCACAGCCTGTTGGTTTCGAAAACCTCGGTGTTGTCATCTGGATGTTCCGGTGATGCTGGGCTTGATGTTGAAATAGTCCATATTTGAAAGCGCCACTTCCTACCGAGGACATGTGTGTAATTTCCTCCGGTACAAGTTTAACCAAACATGATTCTCGGTCAGATGAAATAAAGTGTTGTGAAGAAACACGTATCCCTACCCTCTGTGGACAGAATTCACTTAGTTATACGTGGCGCGTTTTGCCTGACCTCAAACTCTTCCAATGAAATTATAATCAAGCTTTTTTTTACCATTCCATGTCAGCTGTTCCACGACTAATCGAACCATATTTTATTGCCAACATAATTATTCCGTAGAATTTTGTCGGCCCCAGCATTTTAATATCGCTTTTCCCATTTCCTTTCGCCATTATTCATATTAAGTTAATAGATATCCACTGCCACCCGGACGCACACACTCTTCACCTTTTGTATGTTGCATTTCCTTTTTATCGTCCTCATTAATAAGTGCGCAGCTCTTTAACCTCCGAGTGATCTTTGACTCTATTTTCGAACCTAAATCATTTACAATCTCGCGAGGAGTGGGGACTTTTAACATCTGTGTAATCTCTGTGTACGACAGTGTGATGCTTTGAGAACCGTCCGTTTGAAAGTTCTACCACATTCTTCCTTTGGTAACGCTAGCAATTCTTTTCCTAATATTCCATTCACATTTTCTAACTCACCCTACATTTAGAATGGGGTTACTAAACAGCATCATAGTCTTCCAGAGCATAATTTCTTGCTGGCACACCGATCTTATTATAACCAACGTTCTCTCGTGTTAATTATTTCGCACATTTGTCATCATCATGCACAAACCCTTGGGCTTCGTGTGCTGTTATAAACGTTCGTACTACAACCAATTCATCACCGCGGATGCTACTTCGAAGCTATCGTTCTAACTTGAAAGCTCTACTTGCTCTGTCTGGACTTCTTACCGTTTTTGCAAACTGTCTGAATTCTTCTCGTTAAACACTATTCCTACCGAAGGTGTTGCGTTAGATATGTCATTCCATATCAATTGTACTGTTATCTATGAACCACCTGTCTGTTCACCCTGCATGTAACGTGCTTTTTTACAGCGTCACATTGTCAATAGCTTGCTCGGTTTTGCCTCCAATCCAAGTCAACCAAACGCTCCGTCATTCACCACATCCTCACACGACACGGATTTGGTTCATCAAGCAGTGCCCACCGTCGGAGCTATTTCATCGCAGCTTTTCACTCCGATCAATATGAACAAAGTTAGCTCGCATACCAAAGGACTGATCGATTTTATCAACAGTTCCCCTTCTCCTTTTCACGGTGAGTTGGGCGTTTTAATCATAGGTTTCTCTTTACACGTAACGTCGTTACTGGTATATTGAAATCATATATCCTTCGTTTTCTGAAATAGGCCGCTTTAATGATCTCATCGGTATTCTTGAAAGATTTTGTCGTGTCGTGGTCGAGGTTAGTACTTACTTTTACTTTTGTGCGACGATCTCCTCCTGGAGGATGAGTCGGCTTCAATGAAGGTTCTTAGGGATTTGGGTACAAAGCGGCGTCCCAAGCATCACTCGGCGTTTGTTCGAGTCAGCTTCTCGAGCCTTTGCACAGCCAAGTGCGACCTGCAATGCAGTTGCCAGAAAGAGGTGGTCTACCAGACTCTGTTCCAGGTTTTTCCTTAGGATTTTCTCCCGAAGCCTTTCCCGCGATCGGGTATGCCGCAAGGCAGCGGAGGTTTAAAATCAGGGTTTTCCTTCCCTTAGATGAAATGCCCTCCCAGGCTAACGAGCTCCATCTGCCCGAAGCAAACTGGTTTTCAGGCGCCAGTCACTCGCCTTCGCCCCTTCTCCTGTTGGTAGAAGCAGTTCCGTCCGGCTCAGGGAGCCACTCGTGCAGGCCAGAAGCTAGACTTGGTTGTCAGAGGCTATTTGAGACGCGTGCCATATGGGAGCATTTTATAAACAGTGGGAGCTTATCCCCACTGCCACCCCCGGCTATGAACTTAGTAGGCATTACATATGCTCCTTTTGGATATCCAACACGAACTGTTCACTAGCCGCATTCCTTACCATCATTATGAAATATATAGGTGTCCATGAATCGCAGGATGCCGAACGGTCTAGTGAACAGCGTCCGTTCGTTTCAGCTTGATCGCGTTTATTGTTTCTTTAAGCGATTTTTTGAGAATACGTTGTTTATGTTTGTGACTACTCATCCGTACCAAGCCCATTGAAATATTCACAAAGTGGATCACAACGGTCCATAATGGAAGCACTGGACTCGAGTTTCTCTCTTATTTGATCTCATCAGCAGTGCATATCCTCCGCCGCTTCGGGGGTGGGATTGTTTGTTTCTACCTGGTTCTGACAACCGTTGTCTTCTACCCCCGTTCATTGAGTACTACGCTCGGATGCAAACCATTTACATTTCTTTTAGCGCCTACTCTAACAATGTCTGTACATCATCGTATCAAGTGTTGAATCAGTGCTCTTGTACGTTCTGGTTTACGACAAACATCACACAACCGCCTGCTTTTTACCGAGACAAGCGTTTCGGTTTCAGACTCGCGCATCCTTCAAATAACACTATGTGGCGATTGCGACTCGTCTGAAGACATTCGCCTGCTGCTCACCGATTATCCAAATCGCTTACGTCAATCTAGCGTATTAGGTATTATGACTTGCGCTAGCGACAACAATGCGAGTGATTGTGTGTGCGTGAAATGTGCCATCGAACATGGAGCTGCGTGTGCACATTCCTTTTCACTCTGAAATTCGGCCTCTTCCGTGCGTCATTCGTTTTCTTTTGCGTTCTTTCGCTGGATCTGCGTGTGTGTGTGCACTTCCCCTTTGCTGCATGTAGCACATGACTGTCTCATTGTCGGCATCAACACCAAACCATCCGCATCCATCACCTATCGGTCCGTAGTGGTGCTCTCGTATGGAGCATGTGCTTATAGATTGGTGTGTAGGCTGGTCGATGACCATATTCTACACTACCGTAATTTCAGTTCGCTAGCGAGATGCTACCTGGTGGTTTTATGAGCTAGCGTACAAATTTCCTGTGCAAACCGCGAATCCTAGGACTAATAAGCCAACCGGTAGCTTTGAGACCGGTATGGTATGGTATGAAAGCACAAGCCGGATCTAGGCAAATTGCCGCACAGTCAGAGACTGCACGTGGGCTAAGATACTGTCAGGTTGCCCAGGCCTAGACAGCTATGAGGGGTGAAATGAAATAGAAATGGTAGTAAGACTCCAGCGTATTTCTGCATGCAGCTCACTACCGTTGGCCAATCAATTTAGCACGGTGTTAGCCGTACAGCACAGAAATGCTGCAGGATTACACATCCGTTGAGACCGGTAGTTTTATTCGGTCTACCCTTCTTGGTTGAATCTCGTTTAATCAGGTATTCGCTTTTCCACAACTGGCTAGCCACGCTTGCTGGCCAGACTGTGTTGCCTCGCTCGCTCACTCGTTTGGTAATCGACTCCAATCGATCTTGCGGTCGATCGCTCTGCTCCGCTGGTTAGCGACGCGATCAATGTTTCACTGTACACGAGACAATCCACCTCGCCTCGGTCTACGTACGTGTTGTGAGGTGGCGAACGAACGAAAGAGAGATGCACAGATTGACGATTCGGTGTGTTCCGTGTCCTATGCTCGGTGTTGTCCATGATCGAAACGGCTGTCCGCCTCGAGCACACCTCACTTCCGTCATTCGCACACACACACAAACACACACTCGTGCGCACTTGAATAAATGACCAAGGGCGGTACACGCAAGCATGCACGACGAGACAAACAAACGATTGACCGTTGATCATTCACTCAACTGGTTCCGTATTCGACCACCTGGTGGTGGTCGATTTGTACACCTTGGAAACCAGGACTCCTCTGTACACGTGTGTGTGTGTGTGTGGTTGCACATTATCGTTTTGTTTTCCAACGATTTGCGCGTCATCTCTCGCTTACCGAAATATCCAACATACGTTTGGTGCCGCTCTCGGCCGCTGTTGCGTGATGTGATGTGAAAGCACAAGCCTGATCAGGGCGAAGTGCCGCACAGTCAGAGACTGCATGTGAGGTGAGATACTGTCAGGTTGCCCAGGTCTTGACAGCTATGACAAAAGAAATAGAAAGAAAATAGAAATGGTAGTGGGACTCCAGCGTGTTTCAGCATACCGCTCACTACCGGTGGCGAATCAATTTAGCACGGTGTTAGCCGCACAGCACAGAAATACTGCACGATTGCCAATCCGTAGCCCACTCCCAAATTTAGTTGTGCTGCGTTTTTCTTAGTTTACTTCAAACAACACGTAATGTCCATCAATTGGATTTTTACTGGGTTTTTATAGCTAAAATCGGTTTCTCCATTGTTCCGCTTGGAATGTATGTTATATTCGTGGTTCGGATGATAAAGTTGCCTAATCACATCGGCCTCTGTGCTTTCGTGTGGTGGTGTGGTTTGCGATTAGAGCGTATGGTATGAAAGCACAAGCCTGATCCAGGCAAAGTGCCGCACAGTCAGAGACTGCACGTGGGCTAAGATACTGTCAGGTTTCTCAGGCCTAGACAGATATGAGGGGGAAATAGAATAGAGCGTGCACAGCTTGAAGTGAAATGAAACCATCCCCCTACGATTCTCTATTTCTTATATATCTGTCTAGGCCTGGGCAACCTGACAGTAATATCGCCTAAGTGCAGTCTCTGACTGTGCGGCACTTTGCCTAGATCAGCCTTGTGCTTTCATACCATACCTACTACAGTCTTGATTTTTCTCCCATCCCATTCTGAGTAACTGCTGCTGCTGTGCCATCAGTCGAATCGGACTTTCAGAGGCATTCGTGTTGCCTGATTGTTTGACATTTCATTCTTCTACAACTCTCTCGGTATGCGCTCATAGTTTCACACACACACACATTGGCCATACCTTCTTGAAATCGGTTCACTCGACCAACTTCCAGTTTGGCCAACTAGGTCGTCCCGCAGTGTGTGAAACCCACATGTTGGACTCACTCGCTAGCATCATATTGATGTTGTTGTTGTTGTTCTTCTTCTTCTGGATCATGGCCTAATGATCAATTATCACTTTGGTGTGTGTGTGTGCGGGTGTTCGGGTGTGCACGTTCGCTTCGCAGACGTTCTGTTCACTATTCCAATCGAGTTGCTTGTTTGCTTGCCAGTGCGCAACTAACGTTTCTGTTTGCTTAGTTGTTGTGAACCGACCACATTTCACATGTGGAAATCAACCGGTCTTTCTCTCAAGCAACCATTTTTTGATTTGTTGCAATAACCTCCATTATTATTACTAGCGTTACCGCCACTTTGCCACTTTGTACGTTCATTCGTGCGCTGGGAAAGCAACGTGCTTCAATGTGATCACTCGCGGTGATGATTACTGGTGATGGTGGTGTTTGTTTGGTGCTGTCATGAGAACGTGAGAGAAAAGCCTGCCTCGCGTCCAGTTGAACTAGATCAGTGGTACTCATATTATGTTTCGGTGCGTGTTGAACCTTGGTTGAGCATGCTCTCTTGTTGTCTCGCTGTTGTCTGAGTGTTGTGTGTGTGCGCGCGTTATGTTGTGTAATGAGCAAACAATACACAAGTTGTGCATGATTGCGAGCTGGGTTTTTGTATCAATGGTGGTGATGGGCTTAGTTAACGGACATTCGCTTTTGTGGCAATGAGATCAGATTGATCTATTTGTTGTGGGGTATGGTCACTGTAGGGTTGCTGAAGAGAACGTCTTGAGACTTTCCCTTTAAGTGTATCTGTGAATCGCTTACTGTCCTGTGTTGCTTCGTATTTGTGAATAGCAAAATACCATTGTGAATTATCTGGTTGTTAGAACATTAGCAACGTGTTTATAGAGAGAGAGAGCGAGTGTGTCTAGGCTAATAGCTTCATTTACTAAGGAATAAAGTTAAATTTTCCCCAAATGAGCGCTGTGAACCATCCATCGCCTTTGAAGTGCTTCTTCCTGTTAGTGAAATATCATGGGATACTATGATTTGCTGGAAATACAGCGTCACTACATAAGCTTGTCTTGTTACTGACACCCCTTCCTTTCCTCCGATGTTTATGTACTCAATCGACATACAATGAATATCCTGATGACAGTGGTATGATATGGTATGAAAGCACAAGCCGGATCCAGGCAAAGTGCCGCACAGTCAGAGACTGCACGTGAGCTGAGATACTGTCAGGTTGCCCAGGCTTAGACCAAATCGGCTTTTTTCGAACCATGTATATTGCTTGCTATGTGATCTACGATTATTAGATACGCGGTTGTCGAATTTCCGCATCAATCGTGCAAAGTGTTGGCCAAGATTTCCGTCCGTTTTCCCACTGCTTTTCTTTCTTTGTTTGTTTCGCTCAACTCATGCTATCCTCATTATTTAACTGTATTACTTTGAGGCGTCGGCTGCCATCGCTGAGAGCTCTTGAACATTATCAAGTTCTACAATGGAGTCCGCCTCTTTGCTTGTCACCATTCACGGAAATTGATGCTACCGTCTCACCATCGTAGATTTTCATCTGTTCTTTCACTTTTCCCGGGAATTCAATGATCAATTTGTGTACTTGTTTACACACCCTCCTCAAAAGAAACGGAAAACGCTCTCTCTAGTTTACTGGGTGTCTGGATGGCAAGACTAAAAATGCCTACATACGGGAGTCCATGGAATTTAAAACACGAGTCGAATTCTTTTTCTGGATTTTTCGTCATTTACCACTTTTAAGTTCCCTGGGATCGCAACTACGATCTGTAGTTTATGTTTTTATTGCGTGAATAGTTGTGTTTGTGGATAATATGACAATTTGGACGTGAATCAGTTCTACTGCAGATTGTGAGAAACTGCAAAGGGATCTGGACAACGCTTCAACTGTCAATGATATGAGTGTAGTGAGAATGTGAAACGCTTATATACCCTATCCTCTACATCCCAAGTACCTGTGTTGATTGTCAGCGCAATTTATTCTGGAAATCTCTACTTCGCCATGTGGTGGACTCTCTTTGCCTAGCGATAGTTAAATCGATATCGTCTACTCTTTAAATACTATTATATTTTTCACATTTTCATTCATACCGTAATCCTGTCGTGTTGTAAAGTACTCACTGTTTCAACCGTAAATCTTTGAATCCAGTTGCATACATTGCTATCCTGTTCGTAGTTGGTCGTGCCTATTGGGACGATGGGCGTATGTTGTGCATTCATCAGATAGTTCTTTCACTGCTTTTTGGAAGCTCTGCACACAACGGTACATCTACGAACCTGTGCAAAGTTAAGCTACCGATCTCCTTTATCGCATCCTAGTTCCAGTTTCGTTGTTGCTAAGCTGCCTGAAAACTGCTCTCCTCCAGCCCCCTGTGGAGTCCTCGAGATTGGGGGACTGTGAATCGTTAATTTAAACTATCTAGGCCTGGGCAACCTGGCAGTATCTTGCCGCACGTGCAGTCTCTGTCTGTGCGGCACTTTGCCTGGATCAGGCTTGTGCTTTCATCCTCATACTCATACATACTTAAACTATTGATCGTTTCCAGCTATTTGATCTTTTGACATTGCTTTGCTGTGTGAATAAGACAATTAAGCTGGCTTGCTTGAGATATCGACTTCGCCTTCAAATTGTAACTTTATTTTGCCCCAACCCCTCCGGCGTGTATCGATGCTAATTCCGATGGATGAGCTAGGCTTGGTAAAACGACGTTTTTTCTATCAACTAAGTTCTTGAGTCTACTACACACAGCTCATATTTGGCCTTTTTTGGCGCCGACCATTCATTCCGGCAATCAGTTCACACTGTCTTCGTCGTTTAGGCCTGTGGTTTCAGTGTGCTGTCCGCTATTCAGAACGACCGAGATGCTTTTTGACCATCATGTCTGTGCTTTTTTTTCCGGCAGCCGTACAAACTGCTTGTGATTTGCTATCGAGTCATGGGTTCCGTGAATTAAAAGAAAGTGAACTATGGTCATTAAAGCCGCAAGATTGTGTGTTTTTGAAAAAGAACGGTTCGACAATCCTCGCCGCGGCGATTGGGGGTCGTTACAAGCCGGGAAATGGTTTCCATCTGATCGGGGCTCATACGGATAGTCCATCGTTACGCCTGAAACCGGTGTCAGACCGTGTCAAGGAAGGCTACGTCCAACTTGGCGTGGAAGCCTACGGTGGTGGTCTATGGTACACGTGGTTTGACCGTGAACTCAAGGTCGCCGGTCGCGTGATTGCAGCCAATGCGGATGGTCGATTGGAAGAGCATTTGGTTCACATTGATCGACCAATCGCTTGCGTGCCCAGTTTGGCCATTCACTTGAACCCGGACGTTCGCACTCACGGATTCGCTCCCAATTTTGAGCAGCACGTGGTTCCCATATTGTGTACAAATATCCTGGATCAGGTTGGTGACTTTCGTGAAAATTGATTTCTAAACGTTCCTATGTGTTTAACGTGTTGTACTAATTCGTTATCACTTTCTTTGTTTAGATATTCAATTTATTGTTTTTGTTACAACCTTCTTCGTTCTACTGCGGCTATAGAGTTGAAAGCAGAGGCCCACAGGATTTTGTTTGGAAAGGTTTGCCGGTTGTATCAACGGCTATTTACTCCAAAGTTTCCTCAGCCTTGCTGACCGCTACTTTGTCAGCACTCTTTTGTTTTCGAGCTTTTGTTTACAGTGGATCGAACACTCTATTTCGAAGTGTACGTTTTGATTGTGTTAGGTCTCGAAGAGGACTTATCGCTATTTGTGGTGAAACCGTTTGTCAATTGTCTTGATCAATACAGAGTGTGAGATGTTGTCGGTTTTCTAAATTTCGGTTGATCATTGGTGCACACGAAGCGGTTCTTCTAGCATTTATATGAACGCTCTCACGAGCCCGCCAAAGATTTTCTAATCTTTCTCTTCGCATTATCAATATCTGACTGCCGCGTTGCTGGATCACAGATTTGGAGATCACAATCCGTATATATTGCGCTTGCGAATTGATTCACCGTAATTGTCCGCTCACTTTGGAGGCATTGTGTAATGCGTCATCTTGAGAGTGAAAAATAACAGAAACCGTTCTCGTCTGCTGAATGTAGGTCACTCAAACAGCGTGAAAATTCGGGCAATCGCCAGAATTCTAATTATCGCATGAGCACCGCGGGAGTGATTGTTCCTCTGGAATCGGACTGTTTAGTCATTCGAAATGCTGCGGAGCTGTGAGATCATCGTTCGCTTATGATGTAGATCCGTAGTCGACATCGACCGAATTATGGTATAAAAGCAAAAGTCTGATCCAGGCAAAGTGCCGCACAGTCAGACTGCACGTGGGCTAAGATATTGTCAGGTTGTCCAAGCCTAGACAAGTATGAGGGGGGAAATAGAAATAGAAGTAAGCGAGCAACGACAACAATCGCAGCAATTGGCGACGGATCTCTTTGTTTGACTTTGTTCATATCGGATCCCATACACTTGGACCCAGTTCAGACATTGCGCGCATTTGATTCATATAGATTGTTAGTTGTTTGACGTTCAGTCACAGACACGTAGTATTGCATGTTCTTGTTTTCCTTCAATAAAGATAAACTCGTCATCATGATCTTCTTTCAACAGCGTAAAGTTTCAACACCAGCTATCACTTGCCCCATTTACAGACGTCCTTGGGTCACAATACCTGTATCAGTCCCTGTGTGTTTGTTCGGTGCTTTCTATGAACCTCCTTTGTAGTAGACCCGTTTCCATCCTATCCACACATCCCAATCAATCTACGCTTCTCTGCTGTAGTCATGCATTCAACAGAATACGTCATTCTCCATTATACGGAATCCACGGATGTGCAATCGTGCAGTACTTTGTGCTGTGCGGCTAACACCTTGCTAAATTGATTGGCCAGAGGTAGTAAGCTGCATGCTGGTACAAGCTGTAGTCTCACCACTATCTTTATTCTCTATTTCTATCTGTCTAGGCCCGGGAAACCTGACAGTATCTTAGCCCACGTGGAGTCTCTAACTGCCTGGATCAGGCTTGTGCTTTCATACATACATACATATGGAATCCAACGTTAATCCCAATCCTATATATTACTTTTAAGTCTTTAACACTGATCATACACGCGCAGAGCACTTTGAACCAGAAGGTACTTTGAAAGTCATCGTTAATCAACCTCAACCAGGAACTCAATGAATTCTCGTTGCCAAATCGTCCCTATTCGTTTATGTATAAATGCCCTACTTTTACTTTACTTTTGTGCGACTATCTCCTCCTGGAGGATGAGTCGGCTTCATTGACGTCACGGATTGCAGCCACACACACTCGGCGGTTAGAAGCGAGATCCGCGCAGATTGTAAGCCAGGTCCGGTCCCACGTGCGCCATCCATAAACCGATCGTAGACCAAGCAGATCCACGTCCGATCTCACGGTGGCGAGCCAAGTCTTCACTTGTCCTCCGCTACGACGCCTTTCTGCGCAGGGTGTCGGAGATAGTGTCACCCTGGTTAGTTCAGCGTCCGAGCGTCTCAGGATGTGGCCAAACCATCTCACTCGGTGTTGTCGCAATATCAAACTCAGGCGAGGGATATCAAAACAACGGTGGCGAACCTCGTCATTCGTTACTCGCTCATCCCATCGAGCATTGAGGATGCGTCGGAGACACCAGTGCTCGAAAACCTCTAGTTTCCGCATATCCTCCACCCGCACAGGCCACTTCTCGCATCCATAAGTGAGAACTGGGCGAATCGCCGCTCTGTAAACACGCAGCTTTGTACGTCGGCTGATTTATCTACGGCTAAAAAGAACCCAACGTAGTCGCAAAAACGCCGTGCGCGCAGCTTGTACACGGGTCGGTATTTCATCCCTGACTTCGCCTGACGGTAGCACGCACGAACCAAGGTAACGGAAAGTATTCACCATCTCCAAGTTCTCGCCACCAATCTTGAGAGGCAGATGAGGTCCAGTGGCGGTCGTAAAATACTTAGTTTTGCGCGTGTTGATTCGTGTTGATTCCGTACAACCCGACATCCTCAACTACAAACTCTTGCTATCATATTCACAAGATATATCTTTTCTGTGTTCGTGCTCCGTTGCATACCGTCTACGATTAGAGAATGCTTTCAATTGTTCTTCAGTTTAGTTACAATTTGAAGATGTAAACTTCTCATCGAACCTGCTTTCATTATTTTCAGTTATTATTTATCGTTCTTCCATTTTTCATGATTTAGGTAAATAAAACCGAGCGAGACCCATCCGTGAACATGACGGACGTCTCTCTCCGTTCGATGGAAGAAACCGCCACCGAGGTTGGTCCGAACCCCTCCGCGAAGCGCCGTCACCCAGCTGGTTTGTTGCGCGCGTTGGTTCAGCATTTGAACTTGACGCAAGATCCACTGGAAATTGAATTGTATCTCTCGGACTGCCAGCCGGCACGTGTTGGCGGTTTGCACGAGGAATTTATCCACGCTCCTCGCTTGGATAATCTGTTCAACTCTTACGGGGCGCTACATGGTCTGTTGGCGTCCTCGGCAAGTCTCGCAGACGATGAATCGATCCGCATTGTGTGTCTATACGACCATGAGGAAGTGGGTTCCACGTCAACTCAGGGGGCGAATTCGTCGTTCACAATGAATGTGCTTCGACGAATCGCCAATGCACTTGTATGGGACAAGCATACGGAAGCGGAACAACACCTGATGGTCAATCACTTTGAGCAATCGCTGAGCAAATCGTTTCTGCTTTCGGCGGATCAAGCACATGCGGTTCATCCATGTTATCCGGATAAGCACGAGGCCTGTCAAAAGCCGCAACTGCACGGGGGTCTGGTGTTGAAATCTAACGTGAATCAACGTTATGCGACCAATGCTCTGACTGCGGCTGCCGTTCGTCAGTTGTCTACTCTAGCTGAGATTCCCATTCAGGTGAGTGCGTGTTTCTGTGTGTTCTGACCGTGTCTAATTCACACAATTCTAGTCTATTGTAGTTCATTTTGACAAGTTGTTGGTGATGGATATTTTGGGTCCTGGACCTCATATCGTCACTGGGTTTGAGTAGCACGTGTGCGTTGCAACCAATAAACTTCTTTTAGCCTTCGCTTGCTTCTTCGTCTATAACAGCAGTAAATTATGGAACCACACACAGAAATCGGTTGTATTGTCCAGTGTGTATGTAGTGTGAATTCCATCTGCTCTCCACGAGTCTTTGTAATCACTCTAACATAGTGGCCTTGAAAGCTTCACTTGTCATGGTGGACGTTTTTCGTATCTCTTCGATTGAATCGCAAAGATTACACTTCTTTCTGTTCTGGTAAACACATTCTGGTCAAACGTTGAGCCACTATTGAATTCTCCTGCTACTGCGAGTGCTTAAATCCTTTGAAAGTTTGTGTTTTAGCAGCGCACATGTATCGGGATTGTTTGAGGTCGTTGATGTGCTTAGCATCTTGTTTTTTATCGTGATTAGGCCCATGCATGCATACATACACACATACATACAGCAGTCTACCAGAATTTCGGGTACTTTACCGGACTCCAGTCCTGTGCTTCCATACACGAATACATACGAATGGTATGTCTCTGCATTGTGCGTCAATTCACCATTATGATGGCCTTTCAAGCATTTTCGCATTCATTTTTCACCCTTGTATGGAGTGTTTGCTTAACCTTGTATGTTGTCAAGCGGAGTGACGATGATGCATGACAGTGAAAGCCGCTGCCATGCTGATGTCGCTCTACTCGTTCACGAAACTTGTTTAAATGCATGTTCCATTCGAGGTGTAGTCACCTCTTCCCAGTTTGTTTGTGCTTACTCTTCTATAGATTCCGTAGCTATTTAAGTCCCGCCCTTCCCCATCTTTTAGCCTTTTACTTTTTCATGGTTGTGTGGCAGTTACGCATTCAGTACGCGCTACCGGTGTAATGCTGTCTTTGATGATGATGCTTGTATGCTGACTGTTGTCCCATTCTCGTTTTTGCCTAGGAATTTGTCAACCGTCAAGACATGCACTGCGGTTCCACCATCGGTCCGATGCTCGCCTCACAGCTTGGTGTTCCCACGGTCGATGTTGGTTTTCCGCAGCTCGCGATGCATTCGTGTCGTGAAATGTGCGCGGCCTCGAGCGTCGATCAAGCAGTCCGATTTTACGCGGCATATTTTGAGCACCTGTGCAAAATTTGGCCTCCGGTGGCCAATTGAATTGAACTATCGCGCGCGCGCGGCGAGAGAGGTGCACTGGCGCTTAGATTTTCCTGTCTGTTTCTCCCTCTTTGTCGATCTCTTCTCCTTCTGTAACCGCATCCCTAACTCCAAAGTCTTTCCTCCTACAGAGCGGACTTGTTATCGTGGTTCCCTTTCCTACTGATGTTTGTGTGTGTGTTACCTAACGAACTTGGTTGTCGTTTTCTATCTTGCTCTACCACCCCACCACCCCGTTTGCTAGGTTGTTAATACTTTTGTAACTCTTTCTTCCTTCCTTCCTGTTCCCGTTTACTTCACCCCGTAACCAAAACTATTTCAAGCGCGCATGTGTGACAATTTTTTCATGAGAATGCAACTTATACTGACCAAATTTCGTTGCGTTTTTGCTCGTTTGAGTCGTGTTCCCTCTGTTTGATATCGGGCGAATTGTTGTTGGCCTCTTAGCGGTCGATGTCGGCCATGGATGTACATCACAATCGCATGAATTTCATGTTTTACAGCTTTTGGAATGACTAAACAGTCGGTTCAATCGGAACAATCTCTCCCAGAGCGCTGGCAACGGTAGTCAGAACTCTGTTGTATTGCATCAGTTGCACGCCGGTGGCGTGATCTGCGTTCAGCAGCGAAGAGCTGTATCTGCTCCTCCACGGCTTGCAGACGACGCTTTACACAATGCCTCCAAAATGAGCGGTCAAGAGCAAGTTCTTTCCAGCTCGCGGGGTCAATGTCAAGAGCTTTCATATCTCTTTTGCAAACATCTTTGTACCGCAACTGCGGTCTGCCCAATGGTCGACTTCCTAATTGCTACTCAACATAGAGTAGATCTTTCGGAATACGACCATTTTTCATTCTATAGACATGACCAAATCGGGCAAATTACACCTTACCGAAATGTATAAGAAAAGGCGGCTAATCAAATATCAAGTGGTTCACAGGCACGCCTTTGCGATCCATAGTGAATTTCTGTCGGTTCTCCCAAAGAGCTCCGAATCACAGGCTACCTCGTCAACTTTCTCACCCTCTTCGGTGATATCCATTTAGTTGAGATGACACCATCGAATTTACTTTGTGATCGTCAACACAACTCATGTGATCTACAGCTCCAGCTTTCGGGCGCATCTTCGCGCAATTATCCCTGACATGATGCATCAAATATCTAACATACGACAATAAACCTCGGTATTCAATAAGCCAGTTCGTAATCATTCCGCTTCGTCGCAGATTCATTCTCCTGTGAACATTGTTACGAAAAGACGCTGTGTGCTTGTTAGCACATGTGTCTTGATTGACTCGAACCGATGATTCTTGGCTCCGTGGCTTTTGCAACCAACATATTGGTGTCCATGTTTGTGCGTGCTCGGCTCTGTTCGTATGTGTTAACGCATTCCACTTGTGGTAGCATGTGTCAATCACCCAGAGTGTACCGTTTTCGACGTACGTTTGAGGTTAACTGCTGAAAGTGTCTAATGTTGATTGGACCAGTTTCATTGAGTGAGAGCTCTCGGTATGTCTTGCTGCTGAACATGAAATTTATTTTGTTTTGACCTCTTTGAAGAGTATGGCGTATCATGTCAGTTCCTTTAGACCTAATCTCTGTCAATCTGTGTAGCTAAGCGAATTCCAATAGCTGCGTAATCAACTGGTTTTAATTGTGTACCTGCGATAGAAGCGCTTTTGCTGGATTGTCGTTTCTCTTGATTGGAGATCTATCCAAGTACAAAAGAGGTATTGAATTCTATGGGAAGACTTCTCCTGTGGTACAAAGTTATGTGCAAAATTGATTTGAAAGCTCTGGATATTGACCCCACGAGTTTGGATAAACGGTCGTTCAGTGATACATTAATCAAGTCCTTATCATACGGTTCAGGCCCTCAGACTGTTCAATTGCTGACCATGGGCGATTGTGATCTCCTATGTCTCTATTCAAGAAGTGAACACTCCTTGCAGTCGTTTAAATATATGTTAAAGGAATGTGTTGCTCACATCCCTCGCACTTACACACCACTAACGGTTTCTGGCTGTTTGCGTCGTCAGGTGGAGACAGTAAGATCAGGTTCCGGTAGCCTTGAAACAGTGGATAAGTGATTAAAGGAGTTTACTGAGCTCGTGCCACTGCTCAACCATGTTACCGGCCAACTTATAGACTTAACCTTGAAATCGCATTTGCATGCATTTCGATCACATCCAACAACAGGTTTCGTGCTATTTGAGCTCATCAGGTAGGGTTTCGGTTCCGTGAAACAGTAGATAAATTGGAATCAAGTTGCGTTTTACACAACCGCGAGTGAGACCGTACAATACTTTGCTCCACTGTGAAAGCATGATTTCGATTACGTGTCTAGCATGTTTATATTACGAAAGTGTAAGGGAAAATAAAATTTCAATCATTCAACATTAGTCTCATATTACAATACATTCCAATATTATTTGAATATTGATGACAACTCGAGTTTATTACTACTCATAGGCCACCAAAATCACCAGTTCGTTATTCAGAGTTAAGAACAGTCTTGGGCCACTCATAAAAATCTGTGTACGGATGCGATTATGTAAGATACGGACGCACGTCACATCCCTTGTAAACGAAGATAGCAAGCAATAAAGACGCTCGCAAAAATGGAAAGGAATCCTAAGCATCCTTACAAGATAGTATATGAGCGATCAAATGTGAAGGCTGTCGTCTAATCGGTACAATGCCCTGATTGATGGCCTCATTTTGCCGAAGATACTGTCAATGCTCTAACAAATGTTTACTTGTTTTAAGTCAGGCGTTGTAGAGAGAATCGAGTTTAACCGATATCGCCACAATTGGATTTATTAAGTGTTACGTTAATTAACAGGGCGTTGTTGTGGAACCTCGTAAACTAAGCGAAAAGAAATCCCATGGCGCTGACAGCATTACCTTCTCTATAATTTGACTGCTGCCATCACCGCCTATTTTATCTCAGGCAAAATGAGGAAAAATAATACCACACTGGAAAGCAAAGTTGGTTACTCTTATTTGCAAAGGCAAACTATATACCTGTAACCTCATTCTGTTTAATATTTAAGGCAATGAAGTACATATGAGCTCGTCTAGAAAACCAAAATATGTTGACCCCAGCGCAACATGGTTTTCGAAGAAGTCGTTCCAGTCTATCTAACGCTACTACTTTGGACGATTGGACCGAGGCATCAGATGAAGATGATGCTGTGCACGTGTGCTACATCGATATTTCCAAATGTTTAGATAGAGTCAATCACTATATTTCAACCGATAGTCTTGCACTATATGGAATAAGGGGAATGTCGCTAAATTTGAGAATAAAATATCTTACTGATAGACCCGTCCAAGTTCGCGATGGCGGCAACCTTTTCAGAAGAAGAGACGTCACAAGTGGCGTTCCGAAATCCTTGGTGCTCTTCTGTTCTTGGTGTATATTAATGATGTAGTGAAGGATCTTGGATGTAATTTGGTACTGTTTGCTGATGATATTGAAATATGGAAGCGTGTAAAGTCAACGACGTGTGTATGTCATTACAACAGGCTATGTGTACCTAATACCTTTGATCCTGACAGATGGTTTGCCCTTTAGTCCTGCACTTGTAAAATGTGCGACTTAGCAAATACCTATATCAGCTTGGCATGCAAGATTTCGTCTGGAATTCCACAGAAAAATTATGAATGCCTCGATGTTGTGTAAACTCAAACAGGGACAGCATTCCCAAACACTAAAACCTGTTGAATCTCTGGTCTACTAAAAAGGATTTTCACGCCCGAAACCTTACACCGGATAATGAATACATATATGTATCCTGTTCTTGATACTCGATCAAAGCCAGAAGGATATTGAACTCCTTGGCGGGATTTTTCATCGTGCACTAAAGATGGTCTCATGTCACAAAAATTGGCATTTCGCCTGAGTGAATGCCCAAACTTCAACTACAAAATCTTGCAACGACTAATGTGAAGTGACCTCATGTTGACGTTTAAAATTCTTCTCGACAAAAATCATCTTCTGAAACTCTTATTAATGCCCAAGGATCTTACTCGAACACATAAACATTTAATGGTTTTGAGCGTCCCACATTCTCGATTTGATATTCGCCGTAATTTTTTCTCCATTTGTTTCACTGTGAACACCTTGCCCAAAGAAATAGTACGGTTATGGTTTTCGCTTCCAAGGTCGATAAATGCACGACGAGCCATGCGCTATGTGACTGTGTTTATTACCTCTTTGAATGTGATACGTTTTTATCCCGTATCCTTCTTCATTATGTGGTCTTCATTAGCTTAATGCTGAGTTCTTTAATAACATTAAACATATGCTGCTCTTCATAACTGCTTAAACATTCACGAATTTAAGGTGAAAATTGCATTTCCCTTCACCATTACAATAGAATCCTCCATTTTCATCCGTCAAAATTAAATAATTCATAAACAACGCCCTACAACCGAGTTCTGACTATCGTTGCAAGCGCTGCGGGAGAGATTGTTCCTCCCGAGTCGGACTGCTTAGTCATTCAAAAAGCTGTAGAACATGAAAATTCATGCGATTGTGATGTACATCCATGGTCGACATCGATCGAACCAGGCCAACAACAATTTCATATACTGTCGTGTATGGTCGAGTTTAACAATCGATTTGAGTTATTATACATGTGCCACATGTGTTTCAACAAAAGGGTGTTCAAATGTTGAATGGACATCTCAAATTTGGCATCGGTAACAATCGTTTAAGGGATCGCATTCCAAAAGAAACAGATACGCTGGAAATGGGTTGCGAGCATTATGAAAGGATTCATTATAAGGAAAATTAAATGGTTACCAGATTGCATAATCTGCCCGGCTGGGCTCGGACAGTGCGCTCACGAATGCAGCCGCATCCGAGGTGACCTAATCATGACATACCTCTTCAAATTTGGTTTCATTCTCCCAACATGCAATCACGATCCCACCTTCAAATACCACATTCCCGATTAAACTGTTACCGGAACATTTATTCAATCCGCGTATACTTTCTGTGGACAGCTTAACCCCTAGAAATTGTGTCCTGATCTTTAAACAAATGCTACGATATTTTATGTTGAATCATACCGTGTGTCAGGTTTACAGATAGCCCTTTGGCATTTGTTTTTACTATACACGCACTTGGTAAAACAAATTTACTTACACGCATTTCCGTCGGACATTTCCCCTAACGATTTGAAACATAGAATGATTCCAAGTAATTCAATGTTTTAATGGTCCAAAAAGCAAATACTTCACAGTAACCATAGATTAAAAAACAACACGAATGTTTTATCAATATGGAAAGTCAGCATGTGTATTCAGGTCAAGTTCAGCCTTGAACATGTTCAGGCTTGATGCACAAATGATATGTGGGGGCAGAGAGTTCCATGTAACACAAACTCGGACAGCAAAGAGAAACCTTCGATAATTTGATATGGAGTGTGGAATAATTAACTCGTAGCACTGCGATCTGCTACCACGTGCTTCTTGCAGATGAAACAGGTGTTGAAGTGGGTGATCCACTGTATGCAGAATGTTGAACAGCAGGATCAAGTCACCCCTGAGACAACGGTACGAAAAGTTAAAAAGGTTAGGGTTGCAATCCCCTCCTCGTATGGCCTGTTATATAGTCCGGTCACCGGTTTTATAGCCGGGTGGCATACGCGTTGCAGCAAGGTCATGTCCTTATATAACCATGGGGACCATGCTTGAACAGCGTACTCCATCATTGGCCTGATATAGGTGTTAATTATCTGTGGGACTATCTGCTTCGTTAAACTACCGAATATCCTTCTGAATAGGGCTAAACTTTGGCAAGACTTTTTGTATACCACAGAACACTTCCATGAAGAATACAACTTAACGCTAATCCACACACCCAGGTCCTTCTCTTCCATAACCCATGAAAGTTGCTGAGATCCCAGAGAGTATGTGAATTCGAATGACTTACCGACGTTTAACATCCTACATTTTTGGATGTTGAATGGTTGGCAGTTTCACAAGAACCACGTGTGAAGTACTTCAAGATCTTTTTTGTAGAATTTGTCAATCTTCTATAGTGCGTACGCTAGTCCAGACTTTGATGTCATCCGCAAATAAAGTGATTTTGCCACTTACGATTTCATGTATATCGTTCGGGTACACGAGGAAGAGTATTGGCTCCAAGACAGCCTTGAGGTACGCCACTAGTAACTTCTACTGGGCTGGATAGTGCTCCATCAACTCTAACCCTGATAACTCTACCAGTCAAGTAATCCTGTATCCAGGCCAATAATCGTCCGTCCACCCCAAGCTGCTTCAATTTTTATAGCAGTATGCTGTGGTAACATGGTCAAAAGCTTTAGGCATAAACAAGTGATAAGCATGGATAGAGTATCCATTATCCACGGCTCGAGTCCAGTTATCAAAAGTTATCAAAAAATTGGTGAGACAGGAGTGTCTTGTGCTGAATCCGTGCTGTGCGATGGAAAGAAGTTTATTTTGCTCCAAATGTTTGATAAGTTTGTCAGCTACAAATTTAGATACCACTGGCAACAACGTGCCTGGTCTGTAGTTAGACACATCGGATCGGTTCCCTCCTTTGTATATCGGAGTGATTAATCCACTTTTTCAGTCAGTAGCAGCCTTGCTAGAACTCAGTGACAGGTTATAAAAATCAGAGAGTGGTGAAAAAAGGGCGTAGGTGCATTGTTTTAGGAGGAAAGTTGTTATTGTATCAGCAATCTGGGCTTTTTGTATTTAACCCGAGTAGCCTCACCAGGACACTCGAGTTTCAAAGCGATTTCGTGTAGTGTGTTAATTTGTGATCCGAATACAGGCATATCGTAACATAAGCGCTCGTTAGGGTAGTAAAATTGAGCGAGTTCGTTAGCGGCTTCGAGAGCAGTGAATGTAGTTCCACTCGTAGTATTATTAAAGCGGAAACGCCTAGCTTTACCCTGGCCTTTCTGTTCACGATCTGGAAGAGGAACTTCGGGTTTCGTTCAATTTTATGCTCCTAGACAATTTTAGTAACTTTGTTTCTCAACAAACGGTAGGATTCCAAGGATTCAGGTGTTGCCTGCAGTATGTGGCTTCTCCACGCACAGTTTCTCACATTTATCCATTTCCGTGTTAGAATCCGGATCACGATTTTGAATCCCTTTTTTTGAAACATATTTAGAGTGGAGTTCTATTTTTTGGTTTATTTTCTAAATTATCGATTACCAGCATTGTTAGACATCAGTGTTAATCGGTGACGTCTTGAAGTGCCATTGATAATGCAACCGTATCGATTTTTCTTATCAATTTCTGAGCATCGCTAGCTCTTTTCGTTTCAGATATATATTCGAAAACAATGACTACATGATCATTCTTTCCAAGTCGTACTTCATAGCGGATATCTTTGATGACATTTTCCTCTTTCGTCAGAACAAGTTCGAGCATGGACGGTGTGTTTGTACACATTTAGCGAGTGCTGCTTGATATGTGGTTAACTAAAGGAATTTTCGTTGAACATTTCGTGGAATAGATGATAAGGAGAATTCACCGGTGGAATCTCACTATTTAATAAATTCGGGAAATTAAAGTCACCCATGATCAGGACACTGTTTTGATATCTGGAAACAACCAGCTGAGTTTTTTCAAGTAAACTAGCATTGTATGCTTCGTCTGCTGACGGTGGTCGGTAAATAACACCAACTACAGAGTTTTCACGTGTTGCCAATTCAAGTGAACACCAAAGTCTGTCTTCCAGTATCAAATCGTTGTCCGCGATTTCTCTGAACTTGAGGTGCTTATCATAGTAAACAGCAAAACCTCCTCCACGGAGTAGGAGGACCACGTTTCCGTTACGGCTATCAGGAGTGGTGAATATTTTTGACAAAGCTCAATTAGCTCAGGTAACTTATTTATCAAGCATTGTGCGTTTGTGTACAAACATTTGATGTTTGATCTGGATAAAATTGTTGGATGATGAGTATTTCAGGAGGTAAGTTGAGTACGTGTCAAAAATGGTGAGGCTCGTGTTAATGGGCATATTACATCACGACTGCGATAGAGTAGGTAGACATCCGTTTTTTGGATCATGATTCCGGACATCATTGTGCTCAGTACCAACAGGCTCGGCAACTTCCACGATAGAGTCGGTTTTCAGGTGTTTACTGATAATTTTGATCTCTCGTGGAACTTTGTATCTATACTGGTTCCAATTGTTAAGCAAGGTGTTCACCATAGTGGTGGTCGAAAGTGTCAGTTTAAGGAGTCGTGGGCCACTATCTTCGTAATTCGGTGACTTCGGGATTCGTAAAGTATCGTTAACCGCTGCATTGCTGGTTTGGATAGCATTACTAATAAATCTCTACTGTTGTATGTCGTGCGACAAAGTTGGTCTCCCGGTACAGAAATTTGCCTTTGAAAGAGCGAATGTTAAAACTAAATCTACACGATTTTACCCAACGACGGATACGTAGTGACTTCATGTTGATATTCAAAATCCTGCATACTGAAAACCATTCCCTTAAACACATGCTAAATCCCAATGGCCTTACTCGAACACGAACACATTCAAAGGATTTAAGCATTCCGCATTCTCGATTGGATATTCGTCGTAATTTTTTCTCGGTAAGAATTTGTTTCACTTGGAACATTTTGCCTGAAGAAATCACACGCTCAGAATCTGTTGAGGTTTTCGCTTCCAAACTCGATGAGTTTATGACGAAACATGCGGTATGTGACTGTCCATATTGATTTTTGAGAGATTATATATTTTTTATTCCATATATCTGTTCATCCTATGCTTATTTTTAAGCTTAATGCTTTTCGAACATAAAACTTTCTGAGTTCTGAGTGGTTGGCTTTAGACGTTTTATCCGAACCAGTGGCATCTTCTGGGACATTTAAGAGAATAAAGTAGTGCTTATTGTGATCATTTACTCATCTTTCGAACAACATAGATGCAAACACGAAAGTACGTTATTTTAATTTATTACGTGTATCCTCTGATCTTGTACAGCTAGTTGTTTCTTTCATCAGAAATCTTTATTTAAATACGTTTTAAAAGGAGAAAATGATGGGTTTGATTATGTAATATGTTGTACGCATATACCACCACCTCGAATGTTTCTGCCCACTTGGGATTGGAGGCTCAATCATAATGTTCGTTTATCGCACCTTATTTTCTGGAAACCACAAATGACTTTGACAGTTCAAGAATATCGTTTTGAGCCACCAAAACAAAGCGTGCTAAATGGTTTGAACTGTGTAGCTTTTCATCATCGTCGGCAAAATTCCACGCGACAGGCTTGAAAATGTCAGTCGATGCGTAACCGAAAGCCTAAAATCACACTTTAAACATCATCAAAATGCTAGTTTTTCAATGAATTGCCGCAAACCCAGAATCTAAGTTCCTTGTGCAAATTCGTTCTTCTAAAATTAGTATGTTTATTAGGAGGAGTGTCAATTTACAGTACTTTGTATTTTTAAAAGTTGAAGCGCGTCAAAATGATTCTGTAATCAAAGGGTAGTAAGTTCTATCCACGTCCAATTTTAATGTTGTCGGCAATGAAAACTGCCTTACGTGACAACATCTGGGGTAGGTCATGTATGTAAACCATGAAAAAGAACTGGCCCAAATACGGGACTTTATCGTACTTTGCTAGTGACATCGAGGACTCGTGGATGTACTCCTTTTATTCTCAGAATTGATCGCACCAGAAGTGCTTTCCGATGATGCCCGTCAGTTGCAATTTTTGTTACAGTCGACAGTAATCAACTTGATCACATCGCTGGACAAATACAGACAGTCAAACGCGTGTGTCCGGTCGTTCAGCACCTTTAGTAAATTTATCAAGCGTGAGCGAGATTTACGCACACCATGCTGCGCTAAAAATCGTTTTTTGTGATTCTGGGTAACGAAAAATTTCTCCATCGCTGTACCTGGGTGGGCGGAGAGACCGGAAATGGCAGTTGGCCAATTATCGCAACATTCCGGTCATCGGTCCAACATTAACCACGTTAGCCCCCGCGTTGCACGCAGGCACATCGCTTGTGTCTCGGTTCCTCC
>JACCGJ010015261.1:0-41889 GCA_013407085.1 Atriophallophorus winterbourni | reverse complement strand
ATTCGAGTACATTTGTAGCGCTAGACGCAATAGTGACGGGACAAAATGCGTCAGAATGGTGAACTACCGTGCTCTGTGTGCCGAGTTACAAAGCACTAGTTTTGCACAACTGGATTATTCCGATCCGGATAGTCATTGGCGATCTCTCTTACAGCACCTCAAATCTATATTGGAGGAACATTCAATGTTTGCTTTAAAGAAAACGTCTCAACGAAATAAATTTTTACTACGAAGCAGGACTAAAAAGTGGATGAAACAAAGGGCAGTAGCGTGGGAGTTTCACAAGGCTACCAACACAGCTGATACTTGGGCACAATTTACACGACTGAGAAACAAAGTTATCAGCCTAATTCGAGATGATAAACAAGCGTTCCAATCGCAATTGATTACTCAGATGCACCAGAATCCGAAGCTCTTGTATAGACTTGTAAACGATAGAACAAATATTAAACCAGGAGTCTTTGCCCTGAAAACTTCGTCCGGCTTCACAGAATCCATAAATCAAACCGCTGACCTGTTAGCAGACTTTTATGCCGGAGTTTTTGCGCCGAAATCCATGGAGCCTGATCAGGAACCAATCGTTCGACTTGACCGACCGACCTTGAGTGAAATATTGATTACTCCGATTGTGGTAGCGCAGTACTTACGAAAATTAAACGTAAAGAAATCTCCAGGACCAGATGAGATAACTCCAAAGCTGCTCAAAACCTGCCATGCGCAGCTATCTGAACCTCTATCTTGCATGTTTAATAATTTGCTCCAAGCTAGCGTAGTGCCACAAGACTGGAAACTGGGACAAATAATACCCATTTACAAAGGTGGTTGCCGTTCTGATGTTAAAAATTACAGGCCGGTGACCTTGCTGTCTTCGGTATCAAAAGTATTTGAGCGAATAATAACCACAGAAATCGTGCGACATCTGGAAACGAACCAACTTTTGGCAGTTGCCCAACATGGATTTCGCAGAAATCGCTCTTGTCTAACAAATTTGCTGACAAGCTTAGACGATTGGACGAAGATTGTAGATGCGCGGGGCTGTATTCATGCGTGCTACCTGGATATTTCTAAAGCGTTCGACAGAGTTGATCACAATTTACTCTTGAACAAGCTAAAGAAACACGGTGTTGTTGGAAGACTATACGAATTGCTAAGAGATTGCCTCAGCAACCGACACATCCGAGTTCGTGTGGACGGCTTATTATCGAAGAACATCGATGTCACTAGCGGAGTTCCACAAGGCTCAGTGCTTGGACCAATACTGTTTCTAGTCTATATGAACGATATACCACTACTAAATGATAGTAAGATGGTTTTGTTTGCTGACGATATAAAAGTATGGAGGCAAATCAGAAATGCTGACGATTGTATCTTTCTGCAAAACGATTTGAATGCTTTGTTCAACTGGTCATCTGAAAATAAACTGTCATTGAATATGCAAAAGTCGAAGATGATTCAGATTGGTCGTGACCTTGGCTTTTCCTATCCATACAAGCTCGGCGACATTAACCTGGAGTACACTGAAAAAGAAAAGGACCTAGGTGTCTGGATTTGCGGCAGTTTGAAAAATGGTCTACAATGCGAAACCGTTTACAAAGCGCGTCTCGGCTGCTCGGCATGCTACGGCGGATATTTGGACGTTTTTCCCCGGGGTGTTTTCCTATCATGATGAATACATATATACACCCGGTTCTAGATTATGCCGCACAAGCCTGGACACCATGGCTTCAAAAAAGACATCTTACTCCTGGATCGCATATACCGGAGAGCTTCTAAGCTTGTCATTGGTCTCGAAAATATGTCATTCGCCAGGCGACTCAGACAACTGGAAATGAGTACACTTGAACAAAGGAGAATGCGAGGTGATCTCATCCTCGCATACAAAATACTAACTACTGTTTCCCACCCCCTGGATATATTATTCCACCTTCGAACTTCCAGCAACAGCCGTGGCCATGATTGCAAGTTAGAAATACCACATTCCAAACGGAACTGCCGCAGGTATTTTTATTCCGTACGTGTGTGCTTTGCTTGGAATTCCCTACCTTCCGATTTGGTAATCTCAAACAGCTTAACTATATTCAAATCAAAACTTGACGATTATATGAGAGCTAATCCGAATTTCGCCCCAAACTATTAATAAGCTATCATTGTCCCATTGATTTTGATTTTATTTATACTCATATATATACATTTGTAACTATATTTCCACCCTGTGGTTATTGTAAAGTTAATTGCTTTTTCAACCATAAATCTTGAATCTTGAAAAAAAAGTCAATTTAGTCGTAATTTTTAAGATAGTACCTATCTATTCTCACACACTTTAAATTCGCTTGCTATTCATGACTCCACCTTCTAAAACGATGGTCTCATTCTGTTTTAAACTGCACGTTCATGAGTCAGGTTTTATGGTAGTGCAAATTTATCGCCTACCTCTTTATTATCTGATCTAAAGTTCAATATGTACCGTATTAGCGACTGATTCAAAGATGTTCGTTCTGTTTTTTCTCGCTCGTCGATATTACCGATCATTGAAAGTGCTTTTTAACAGGCGTGACACTACACGAAAAATAGACCAAATGTTTGCTAAATCCATGATCAAATTAGTCTAAAATTAACGTTTGGATCTTCTAACGGTATAAAACATCAATAATACAGGAGCCTTGACACGATGGATAGAGGTAATCAAATTAGGCTTTGAAGACAGTGAGAACTACCATATTCAATTACCGCATAACAGTGCTCAACTCGCTCATAATTAGATATCGTATTACTTTGCTCCTGCATACTAGACCCTACACAAATGTAGAAATCTCGAGAAAAATTCATGAATGCTTAATTGCGAACAGTCAAGCGATGGACGGTATCCCAAGATGTGGGACTACAACGATGGTGATCGGGGGTTCGAGTCGCTTTCTGTGTAGAAGATATACACTGCTAATGCTATCAAATAAGAGCGAAATTCAAGCCTAATTCGTCAATTGTGGATTGTCGTGCTCAATTTTGTAAATATTTCGAATTACTTGGTACTGATCAGTAGTCACAAACACCGCATTTACACATTGCAACGGTATCTGGCTGTATGCCGGTATCAGGTGGTAACAATAAGATTAGGTTCAGGGAACCTGATTCTAGTGAAAAAGAAGTAAAAGTAAAGTATGCATGGATACCATTGATAATCAGATTGCCGAAAACAATCTTTTGATACGCTATAAGCCTTCCGATTTTATTCTCTACGCCGGATGAAAGTGAAAAGCCGAAACTGTCTTTGCAGTCTAATTTATAATGCACCTCCTCTTATTTTTATAGTGGAGGCTGTTTCTAGCTGGAATATGTGACTAGAATTTTTGGCGTGAGCAATGTTTCAGGGACAGTTTTGTAGTTATTATTCCCGTATGGGACTTTTGTATTCTGATCGATTTTCTTGACACCACTTGTTTCTCAAGGGCATGGATCAGTTTCAAGATTCGAGCTTCAACATTTATGGTTGAAAAAGTGATTGGATTTACAATGACCACAGGGTAGAAATATACATAAAAAGATATACACGCATAAATATTATGAATTAGGCCTCATAATTGACGTAAGGTGAGAGTAAGAGTTTGATAAATGTTTTCTTAATATGTGGGGGGAATATAAGGATTAGTTCGCATGCGATCATTAAGTTTCAATTACAAAAAAGTTGAACTTATCGTAAATTTCCTACCTGATGAGTGCAAACAGCACGAAACCGGTCGTGAGGTGCGTGTGTGATGTAGTTGCATGCAAATCAGCATTTTTGTTTATTTTTCATGGGTTTAAACCAAGTCTACATGAGTGTGGGCTCATGTGATTGAACAGGTTGGTCGTACGAAATCGTACGAAACCTTACCCAATAGTAGCATACAAGCGTAACTTGTTTACCATTCTTCTTTCTCTGTTTCAAGCGCATGCATATCCTGATCACACTGTCCTTACCTGGGTTCTAAACAGCATAAAACCTCTCGTGGTGTGTGTGTGTGTGTGTGATGGAAATGCATGAAAATGAGAATTTTTGTTCAAACTCATTGGCTTAACCTATCTACATGTGTGTTTACACATGTTACTAAACAAGTTGATCGTGTCAGTTTTATCTAACAGTGCTTACAAGTTTAACCTTTCATTAAACTCGATGATTATGCCACGTGCTCAGAGAGCGAATTCAAAATAAAGCAAGCAAGCTTACTGCTTTTTCTATCATAAAACTTTCTGAGTTCTGACTTAACTGAATAAAATTAACTGCGGCGGTTCCGTTTGGAATTTGCGTTTTCCCCGCAAACAACCGTGGCCTTGAATCTTGATGACAGTTAGCAGTCGGAATAACTTATCCAAGGTGCTGGAAACTATAGTGAGAAATCTGTATGTCAGAATAAATTCGTCTCCCATTCCCTTATACGTAAGCGACCTCAAGCTAGGTCGTCTGAGGAGCTCAACCTATGGCACCGTTTGTAACCGTTGGCAAGCTTAGATGCTCGATGGGATAAACTGCTTAGAAGCATCTATTTGCCGATCCACGCCTAAAATTATCCCCAGTGCTTCGTTGCTCGCAAGGAAAGTGAGTAACTCAATATTTAAATTACTAAAGTGATCGACATTGTTTGTTGCAACATTTCAAGTGTTATTCTAACATGCAATTGACCACTAAGTGTATCAAGTATAATCAGTTGAAATTCCAGTAGAGTACGAATGATTCCGATTCTTACCTTCACGTGTTGTGAATAGGCAGGAAATGTACCAGCTTTGATAAATAATTGATCCGTTTTGCTGAAACTGATCAAGTCGTTGTTTGTTATACTCCAAGCAAGGCTTGCTACCCCGGTCTCCTGCAAATGGAACGTAATGATAAGTCAAAAGAAGGGAGAGATAATTTATGGAACGTTGCTTTCATCAAGTATCATAGTCTACCTATTTCGAGTAGGGATGGATATCTCTGGGTTGGTTTTGAATGCTTCTGAAATGTCGAGCATTTGATGATGAATATCGCGAGTGTGACAAAAAAGCGTTGTTCATGAATAAGAGCAAAATCAGATACGCTACGGTAGTCGATCGCACGATGTTGAAAATATAATTAGTCGGTGGAGAAGAATAAGATCTTTCCGATGACGTTAATCCCTTTGATGACTTGAAGAGTATAAACAGCGTTTCACGCGTCGAGTCAATATGGGAAAATCACGATAAATCCGAATTTGCTCGTATTATCGAATACCGCTACGAGAGTGGGATATCCATAAAGCTGACTTCGAGGAGACTCCACGTACGTGTAAGTGTAAGAACAGTATATCCTGATAATCAGGAGCTCAAACTAATGCGACCACACGGCACAATGGATTCAAAACCGATATCGTGTTGATTATTTGCGGATCAGGAAATCATATTCATGAAAGCAATGTTTGTAAGTCATCAATTAGAGCAGAATTAGGTGAGCTTGCTTTTAAATCAGTAGCTTCGTCATTCAAGGCTGTCGAAGTAAACAGGTTTCTGATCTAACTATTGTTCACCCGACCAATCCTAATTTGGTTCAGAACTGCTAATGTCATTATAAGCGCCGAGCATCTTTCGATAGATAGGTGAGATCGAGATCCATTGACGCACTACCGTGCATCCAGTGTAATTCCTGAATTGTATTTTCGGTAGTAAGCTGATGCAGTCAATGTCTACTCAGCGATTACTCTGTTCAAGTCATTTCTGTTCTGATGAAACTTCTGTGTTAGAAGCTGAATGCTAGGAAAACTGATATAATCGTTTCATTACAAACTTTCTGTATGTATGAACATTCTAAAAATTTGATGCATTACTAGAATCTACCTGGCGAGAGCGCATTCTCGCCAGCGGAAACATATAGTTTATCTTTTCACTTGAAATGACTGGACGCATTTCCAAGTTATTACCTGACTATTTTACCGAACTGATTATTCAATGACTGCTGTATCATCTAACATGAAACAAATTGAGTAATTTCGAAGGTAGAAAGAAGAACAAAGCAAAGGTTGATTGCCAAAACGAGTTTAATTTCCAATATTCGATTAAAATGTCATGCGTGTAATGGGTTAGCTTACCGCAGTAACTCAGTTCAAATATTTTGAAGACAACCGTTAGGTGTCTTCTTTCCATTCTACATCGATGATTACGCACCAATGTTTTATGTAAAGAGTACTGGTCTGCTATCTGCCATCAATGATTTACTCAAAAGTATTGAAGGTCCGATGAACTTGCGATTCCTCGTCTGTTTGTAGTCTTTACAAAAATTTTGTTATTTGTGCGCTGTGAAGCGGGAAGTCTACTTCGGAAAATGAAATGCTGATTAGAATCTTCTCCAAGTTTTCCAACCTTCTCCATTAGTTCATCATTAACTTTCTATCGTGGAATAATTAAATTACTCTAAATTAAACAGTGATATAACTCTTAACACAATAAATTCCTCATGAAAGAATTGACATCACAACTTTTATAAGCTGCTATTTCTCCGCATACAGCGAATGACAAATTCGATACATTTTGCACAGCATATTTCACTCCTACCCTGCTTTTTGAGCGAGGGGGTCCAGCACATACCATCGTTTCCGATTGATATCTGACTTCTGTCTCTTTCAAGGTGAATGATGAGCTCTATTTCTGGTGACGTGACTTCCTTGAAAGCAGTACCGCCTGACAAGTTGCTGTCCGTTCTTGCTAACTACTGCTCAATGCGCTTTGATATCTTCGCCTCCAAGCGCTTGTTTAAAAGCCTCCATTCCTTTAGAAGGACCAGGGTGGTATCGGTACATTGAATTAACCGAATTGTGATGTAATTGTCCCAGTCTGGTCTTCGATTCAGCCATCACATCTTACTTTGTCACATGGCAGTGACTGCCATAACTTACCTCAAAAGCATATGTGATCGAGATGATTTTGACAGATCTGTCGTCTGAAGATTGTACTATAATCATCACACCAAGTGACGAGGCTTTGTCAATTGTAACCTATCACATGAAGGTCAAGCTTCCATTTCCATACTCGATTCTTGTTGCACATTTAAATTTTACACCCTCATTAATAGGAAGATGATCATCATTGATCGAATCTTGATAGTATTCGATTATATAAAATGCTACCAAATGCTTCAGCAAATTCTATCTTGGTGAGGACAAAAAAGTCATCTGGTTTCTGGCGATAAAGCTTCCCAGAAGCTACCAGACGGGTGGCAGTTCTATCGAAAATGATCAGGAGTATAATCATTGTTTTAATTGTGGCTGGACATTGGAGACAATGTGAGCTCAAAATTTATCGTATTACTTAATGCAAGAGTAACGTTCCAGGTTGATAGCTGCTGCGCCTCGAATAGACGCTCGAATTTTTAGTACACGGAGTTGCTAACATTCACACGTTATGTACCAAGCCTTCAATACACTGACAGATTTGGGTGTGTATGCTACTCTAGTTATTACTACCTGATTTATGAATAACACATTATGATTTAGAAAATATGTTAGCCAGTGCTATGCCAAAAACATCATTTGAACATCATTACATCCGATTTGTCACAATCGACCATAGTCGCGCTTGTTTGCTCATAAACACCACAAACTGTTGCAGTTCACACATAAATTTTAAGAGCCAGGATAACTATTGATAGATGGATCACTCTTATCAACAAAAATGTGCGATTGACTGGTGAGTTATAACTGATGAGTAAGTGATCCACACCATACATAGCTGATTGCCAATGATCATATGATGTTAACAGTGAATTCCAACTCAGCTGGCATTATTTTGGGAATCAATTATCATGTTTTCCGGGGTACCTGGATTCAATATATCAACACGAACCTTTGTATCACTGTTGAGTGTTCCTCTTAATCACTTGATTCTCTATACTGAAAATTAAAAGATCAACTCTAAACAAGATTTAGGCATTCAAAGAAATACCAGATTAATCTTTCGTGTATGCAATCAGTGACGAAATTCAGACGGCTACCTGAAATAATCGTTCTTTGGATCGAAGACAAAACACACTCATCGTTCCATTGTCGTCCACCAAGCCAAGTTTATCGTGGTTGCGACTCCAATCCAAACACCTCACGCCGGTGAGAAGTTTGACCAGCGGAACCGGAAACGGGTTGTCCAGAATCACTTTGACAGCCTGCAATAAGTGGATTTTGTGGCGTATTCGTAAAATTCATATACTCAGAGTAAAGCTGAAACTGTGCCATTCAGTAGGCAAATGACGCTGTAAACGAAAATTATAATGTAGCCTGCAATACTGCTTAGCTTAAATCGTAAAGATAAATTTCTGTCAGGTTCTTTTGGATTTATTGAACAGCTTACACGAACTTAGATTCGAGCAGATTGGAGTCAAGGCACTAACCTCCAATGTCCCGCAAAAACTTATTAAGTGATGTTATGCGAAAATGACGTTCGACATTCAAACGGACGGCACAGGTTCGATTTCAAATGGGGTTGATTATTTCGTGCCCATGAGTAAAATGTTGTAACAAAAACTACGACAGCGATGCATCCTTCATTGTGTGTGAAGTGTTATTTCCAGTTTTGTGCACACACGCTCGAGCTAAGTACGAGCGACGTGGGCACTAGCAGCTTGATAAGAAATAAAAAGATTCATTGCTTGGATTTTCATCATACCCAACCCACAACTGGTTTCGTGCTGTTTGCACTCATCAACCAGGAAAAGTACGGTCAGAATCAGTCTGCCTTGAACAGTGAACAAGCGGTCAACAATATGTAAGCATATAAGCCACTGTTGATACATCTGGCTCAAATATCTTAATCTCGTGTACCCACATAATTGAAGATGGGGTAAACCAAATGGCTGGATAAAAAAATCCTTATTTTTAACCATTTTCATCACTCGCACAAAAAATTTTTGTTCGACTCTAATGGGATTAATTCATCTACATGTGTCGGGTCACACATGACTGCACACGTTGGTCATGTAAGTCTTTCCCGAAAATGGCATACAAATTGAACCATTGTTTAACGATTGCAACTTCCCGATCGGTTTCAAACTCATGGTTATAGCTAGATGACCAGTCTTTGAGATTTGATTAGTATTCATTGGTATGGGTTTTTGTTAACATTTAACGTCAGCATTACACTTTTAACAGATTCGTATAAAGCTTCTCTCTATTTTCAAAAGAGTGTGTACCATACCTGTCCGTTTTTCAGACCAACCAAGAGAGTTTCTCTTGTAGGAGGTCCACCGGTTATGCGAATGTAGCGGACAGCGTCATCCAGAACCCATTCTCGCTCCTTGATACCCTGGAAAACAGAAATCGTGGTTGCAAGGGCATTCTTATTTCGCGCCTGTGTACAAGTAGAATTTGTTGGAAAAGTCTTATCGCCCATGTGAAACGGTTGCTATTTTGTCAGAAATATTTTATGCAGAATATTGATTGGTACGTGGTTTGTGGATAGGAAGTTGGATATAAAGACATTCCAATGTTTTGTACAATAGGGGAATGTATTGAAAACTTTTCAAAACAATAGAATGCGGAGTGTCAGGTTTGTTGACGCTGAGTATAATCCTCTTGAGAGTAGATGTAAAGTAAATACTCTGACGAATTCAATTAAATGAATTAGCCGGGATACGCTCTGATTATATTTGCCCAAAATATTAAGCAGAATGTTTCAATCGTTCAAGTTTTTTGCTTATATAATTTGTGTTTTTTACCTATTCAATATTTCCTGTAAATAAACAGGACATAGAATTGCTTATTTCGCGTGCCAAAATTCTTCAACATCGATCTAGCCTTCAATACCTTGGTATCTTGACGTCACCCGGTTGGTCATACATGGACGAAGCCTCGGTTCAGCGCCAGTTTACGTCTCCGAAATTTTAGAAAATTTTGTTTACGTAAACAGGATAATACCAACACATTTGTAAATTTCGCACCAATGTGCGCCTAATACGTTTGAATTTAGCATTACTAATATGTACTTATAGTGCTAATATTCTGATTAATAATGACAAAACATCGATCGGAATGATGAAAAATGTGTTGTTTTGAAGCTGTGAGAAAATTGGATGATCTTATGGAGGTGAAGTTATATGTCACCAGGATCCGAAATAATTCCAACGTTCCATACATACACACAAAATAGTTTAATCGTTCAAAGCAGTAAATTATAAAACGCATCCGATAATTTAAAACGGTCAATTATCCATCGTATTTTGGACTGAATCCTGCATAAGATGTTCATGAAAAGAAACTTTGCACTGAATCAGCTAAATCCGTTTTGCGATAGCATTCCCCATCATAAACAGAAGTTTCGTCACACCAAAGACGCCAGTACGAACATGGTTCAGGCTTAAATTGCACAAACCTCCCAAGTTACGTATGCAAGACATGCGAGATGATGATCAGTTGATACACCCATTTCATGCTGTGTAATCCTTTAACATAGTTTTGTATCCAGGTGCGAAAAATCCCAGTTTTGGGGGTTCAAAGTGCATTAGAGATGAGTGATAATCATCAGCTTTCGAAAAATACGCACAACATCCTCCTCCGGCAAAACATAAGAGCAGCAAGACCCGAAAAGACTGGCGACGACAATTGTGAACCCGTGATAATTCAGGTTTCGTGAGAATTGCATTCGAAAGGTTTTAAGGACGACATTCTTTCAAGTTTGAGAAGATAAAGAACGTCAACAGTTATCGAACGATTTAAAATTCATCAAGGTCGATCAAACGAGGCCTGCGCTTGGTAAGGCTTAAAGCGTACTTGTTGGTACAAAATAGATTGACAAACCTAAACCGAAGTGGCAACTGGGACAGACACCACTTGGTTGGTGTTTTGGTTGTTTGATTTCCCTATATAAGAGTCGTATGTTTTAACAAGGTTATACTTGAATGACACTGTTGCACAGGGTTCGTACAACGAACCACTGAACCTGATCTTACCGTCTCCACGTGATGACGGCAAGCAGACAGAAACCGTTAGTGGAGTTAATTTCGGGGGATGTGAGCAACACAACACTTTGGTCATCCATAAACGCCTTGAGTGCTTGACCACGAATCACTATGTGATTCTGTGTTTGAACATCGTGGTTCGTTGTACGAACCCTATGCAACAGTGGCATTCAACTATAACCTTGTTTACAATTTATCCACTGTTTCAAGGCTCACTGAACCTAAACTTACTGTCTCCACCTGATGACGGCAAACAGCAAGAAACCGGTAGTGGAGTGTAATTTCGGGTGATGTGAGCAACACAACACTTTGGCCCTTAAACTGTTATGGACAAATATATGTTTAACATTGAACTACTCACAAGTAACGTGAGTTACATAATATATAAGATAGTCGTGTGTTTTGTTATTTGTGTTGTGCGTAAGAAACACGTTTGACCAATCGGTTTTGTTTTATATTGAGGGATTCGTGGGCCGACGCGATTAGAGTTAGCCTGATGGATTAATCGGGTGTAATGTTCAAGTGGCCTCAAATGACCTGAAGCAATCATTTCCTGCCACTGTTCCCAACCCGCAACACAGTGATGTTGCTGGATTTTGCACAACATTTAAATCGGCTCAGCTTAAAATTAATTTTTCCACACATTGCTCATTTTTGCAATCATCAATCAAACATTTTGTTGTTAAATATTTTCACATAGTTCAATATTAACCAAGGATATTCTACGCCCCGCAAAGTGTAAATGCGATGCACTTTTGGTGGTTTGGAACACGGAATTTTCGCTTCGCCAGTTGGAGAAATTTCAAATGAATACTGGAAAAGCACGATTGAAAAAAATCTTGCAGGCTGAAATTTCTTCGATTACCGTTACAACGTTTGAGGTCACTGGTAGACGAATATGAATCTGTTTTCGGATTGAAAAAATTTGACCGGAATCGAAGATTCCCATAATACCATGCTAAATTTGTTCAACTAATAAAGCTATGTTCTTCTTCTTCTTTTGCTTCCGTCGCGTGTGGTAATCCTTGTGATATTCTCAGGAATTTATGGTCACAAATGCTGAGGGCTGCGTGTATTGTTTGTGACTAATGTATTCGAATAAATGTTTTTAAAGGATGAGGTGGGGTATTCAATATTTGTATATTAGTATCACATTACTTCGAAAGCTTTTTGGAGGGGTTGGGAGTTCCGTTTTTGCAATTGTCCTCGTAGGTAAGTGTCCGAAAACTAGTCTGAGTTTGGCTTGCAGACTGCATTATTTGATCAAGCAATAATATATCCTTGTTAACCACTGAGCCAGCCTTATGATAAATGCTCCATGGTGGAAATTAAGTAGCTTTATTATGGGGGTACGTTCCGGGCGATGAAGGTTATGAGATTCCGTCGATGCATACCTAGAATGCTTGGGAAGCATGCTTGTGATGGCCTCAAAATGCAGGCTGTTCGTCACGCTCGCCGCCTACCCAAACTCCACGATCTTTTCCAAATCGGTCCAGGTCAACCATCGTCGGCCCAAATGATATCAGAATGAAATAGGCGTACCCAGTTTTGCAACCACCTTGTTTATTGGAAACGAATGGCAGGCTTATTCGTATGATAATTCATGGGAGCATCTAAATCATTCTACAGCTTACACAAGTCTGCAGTCCAAAGTTTAATATCATCGCCAAAGCGAAATCACCTTTGCATGAGAGTGTCTCCGGTAGGTCGTTGATGTAAATAAATTTAAATAATGGCCCGAGGGCCGAACCTTGCGGTTACGCCACTAGAGGCATAAATAAACCCGTGATTGTGCCACGTTGATTCAAACGATCACCTTGAGGGGGGGGGGGGTGGGGGACATGAGAACGGTCGCAATATAATCATACGAGAAGCTGTCCGCTGATACGCCATACGAGAAGATGATTGTAACACTGAACCCATTTGACCTTTTTAGCGCAGAGTCAGGGGCGATTTGATCCAGCTGTTTAACATACTGCATACAGTGAATCGCCAACTTGAACACCTGTTTCATCGGCAATGAAGCACGTAGTAGAAGATGTTATGGCTACAAGTTATTTATTCCACATTCTCAATCAAATTTTCGAAGGTTCGTCTATGCTGTCTGAGTTTGTTTTATATGGAACACTGCCTCCACGTATCATTTGTGCATCAATGCTGAACATGTTCAAGGCTGAAGTTGACAAGTATACGTTGAAAAATTCCAACCTCGCACCTCAGTAGATAATCCGACTATCCATATTGACAAAACAACTTTGCTTTTCTATGCATTCCCGATTATTTTACTCTCTGGTTACCGTAAAGTATTTGCTTTTTGAACCATTACAACTTCGAATTTCTTTGAATTGCATGCTTAGAGCAATTTTGGGAGGAATATTTTACTTCTGACACAGATGTTTCGCCATAGTTGGTAACATGACTATGCAGTATTCTACACATCACCTCCGTTTTGACTTTACCGCCTATATTGGGTAAAGCCACGTAGGCATGCCTGGGATCATTCAATTCAATTCAATTCAATTTTAATGGTCTAAAAAGCATATAGCTTGACAAAAACCACAGAATAATATGGGAATTACGAATAACATGGGTAGAAAAACGGGATTTGTTTGCTTACTGAACAGTTCAGGAATCAAGTAAAAATCCATTGGACAGAAACTGGTTTCAAAGTTCAAAGCTTTTATGGTGTAAAATATGTAGGTTCAAAGTTTGGATTGGTCAACATGAAATTGTCCAAATTCGATTTGAATATATCCAAGTTGGGTGAATGTGCAACATTACAAGGTAGGCAGTTCCAGGTAAAGCATACACGTACAGAATAAAAGTACCTTCGACAGTTTAGTCTCGAGTCAGGAATATGTACTGTATAGTCGTGACTCCGGCTGGTTCTGGGTGGTAGTCGCGTGAATAGTTGATTTAGGGGATGGTTGGGGGTATGCAGTATATTGAACATAAGTATCAAATCATCTCTAAGACGGCGGTAGCGAAAGTCGAATAGATTGAGACTTGCAATACGATCTTCGTATTGTTTGTGCTTCAAACCGCGTACGAGCTTGGTGGTCCGATGATATATTCTCTGCAAGAGGCTGATGTCCTTCTGTAGCCAGGTTGACCAAGCCTGAACCGCATACTCCATGGTTGGCCTCAAGTACGTATTAATTATTCGATGAACGGTTTGCTTAGTGAAACTCCCGAACACGCGTTTTAGCAGTAGCAGTACTCGTGACGTCTTTTCATAGACAGCTGTGACGTTATGTTCAATATGCACATTAATCTGATACAAGTGAACAAGGTCAAGGTCGGTGTTAAAGTGAGGCTCACAACAACAAATAACCAACAACATCAACAACACGCTAACAATGCTTAATGTCGGTGTGGTCGGAACCGAGGCTTATTTGGATTTGAATGAGACTGGCAATCCCAAATTTAAAGTTTCTCCCATATTCATTCTTCGTATTAAAAATTTGTTTGGTTAAAATAACTTGATTCGCTGGAAATTCTCTTTAACGAATAAAGCTTTGCATTTTTCTTCTTCTCCAGTGTCCACCGACATTGATCTTGTTCACTTGTAGAAGATTAATGTGAATACACACCGTAATACTAAAGTTGCCAGCTGTTTATGGTCCTTGATAAACCGGCCAGAGAACAGTCTGCAAGTTTATGTACGTTTGAGTAATCAGATAGAGAACTGTGAATCGGATTCCTGCGTTGTGCTGATGAGGTCAACCTCAGTTAGATGAATTTTGTTCAGAATTGAAACCGAGCATTCCTGATTCACCATCGAAAAATATCGAATTCATTCTCATTTATCGAGTGAAAAGCTAGCGAATATGATTATGACACCATAGCCTAAAAATGGGACGGATACAGTGTACTGAATTTCATTTAAGAGCTAAAACTAGTTGGAATGTTTTGGGGGCTATGGTAACCAGTGATTGAAAATAAATATGCGATCTTACCGCTACGAGAGTCAGGTTTGCAGCACATGTTTAACAGAACAATTTACTTCAAGCCTCGGATGTTACCTCCCATTTTGCAAAGAAATTTGAGTGCAATCGGTTAGAGCAGTTTTTGGATAACGTTTCACTTGTGACACAGAAGCTTCGTCAGACCAAGGGTGATAGTCGGGACAGGGAACATGATTATGTAATAGTCAGCCCACCACCACTTATTTGACATAACCGTGAAACAGCCTATATTACGCCTACGCTGTCACGTCTCGTGGGAATGACCAGGATCAGTGGTCGATTTTCCTACTAGCGTGTATCCACGTCAATATGATACAAGTGAACACGGTCAATGTCAGTTGACAACGCGGCCCACATGCGTAAAAGTACATCACAAACGGGACTACGGTTAAGCTATTTTTGAAGAAAATCAAAAATCTAATTAACTAATAGGTATGAGGTGAATAACAACTATTTACTTTCGCAGCAGTGCCGAGCACCAGATTGTGGAGATTTCTGCTGCATCCACCTTATTGACCGCCAGTCGACCTGCCTTGGCTATTCCGACCACCTCCGCATGTAGGCGTTCGCTATACGGTTTAATACCGCATCTCAATATTTCCACATTGTCTAGATCGATGCTGTGGTCCGTATCTAAAACGTGCTCCGCCATGGCGGAATCACGAATAAGGGATTGATATTCCCTCGCATCCCGGGGCTGTCTCTGGACACGCTTTCGGCGCAAGAACGCTGTGCAAAATTTATACGAAAAGTGAAGTACGTTTAGGAAGATTCCACATTTGCATCTAATTCCATCACATACACCCCACGACCGGTTTCGTGCTGTTTGCACTCAACATGGGGATCGGTATCCGCAAGCCTTGAAATAGTGGATGAATGGTAAATAATGTTCGAACTTGCAATTGATTGTTGGATAAAGTCGGCACGGTCAAACAGTTGAAACGCAGAGGCCTACGCATATGTGGATTGGATCAACCCACAGGCTTGAACTAATAATCCGAGTATTTCCGTCACACAGTACGACCGGTTTTGTGCTGTTTGCACTCATCAGACAGAGACAGTATGATCAAGATCCGCGTGCCCCAAAACAGCGGATAAATGGTAAACAACTTTAATTTTGCTCATATTTGTCGCTATTACACTTTCAACAAGTGAACTACCATGTTCAGCACTCACCTGGAAATTCAATCCAACCAGTTTGTTCTCCTGACAAACGACCAAATGATGAGCCGTCACCACTAACAACTGACAGTCGATATCTTGACACAATTTCTCTCTGACACGATAGTGCATATCGGTTGGATCCTCTCCAGATGGTTCGTAGATCAGAATCTTGTCACTGAGTTGGATCTGTATGTGAAATATATGTGTGCTTGTTTGTTTTCATTCGGAAACCATACTTACCGCTAGGCGCCGTTTATAAATGGCAATTTTTTTCACATAATCACGGCATTTTATTCTAGCTGTAGGGAAGAGAAAAGGGCAAGCGTTTATATTACACGATAAGCAATACTAGGTCGTAAGTAGGAGAGCATTGACGTAAGAAAAAGCAAAGTTGCAGACAAACAATCTCCTGAGTTTCGGTTAGAAGACGAGGAATCGATATATTTTTCAACAAATATGACGTCCAATGGACCAGTGATTATCTTCCGTTTTTTTCAACACAAAGGCTGTAAAGCTTATATGATTTTGCCCACTGTACAGTGCGCTAAGCTGGGCAGTTATTAGTCGGACTATTGCTGGTAAAGGAATATACTCATTCTCACGCCACGACCGTTTTGTACTGTTTGCACTTATTAGGTATGGATAATACGATCAGGATCTACATGCCTGGAAACACACTGTACGACCTGTTTCGTGCAGTTCATGTGCTTGAACTGGTTAGATATGCGAACCTTACCCAACAATGGCCTACAATTTGTTTACTGCTGTTAAAATCTTACACCTAGTTAATGCTGGGATCTGATTTGAACACATTCCTGGAAAGATATGACCGCGGCGGAATTACAACGTTGACATTCTGCTTGACAAGTACACGCCTTATTCTTTGTGCTTCCTCGTACTTTGGTTTAATAGAAAAGGACTTGGAGAATGATTTTTATTTATCCATGCTTGTTACTTGCATATGTCTAAAGCATTTGACCATGTTAACCACATCATACTGCTACAGAAATTGGAGCAGTTCGGGTTTGGTGGCAAATTATTGGCCTGGATACAGGATTACTGCACACTCGATCATAAATTTCATGAGCTGATCGACATGCTTCTACTGCATAATCGTGTGACCGACTTTACTCACAGAAGAGGATCAGAGTTGCCGTCCGTTTTGGATTTGATCCTCACTTCAGAAACTACGGCAGTTGAGGGTGTTTATTACATTGTCCCCGTCGGTCAGAGTGTTCATCTTGTGTTAGGCTTTGAATATGTATGCAGCGCTAGACGAGTATGTGAGTCCTCAAAACTATTCAGAAGGATGGACTGCGTGAGATTACGTGATGCGCTTCGGTTAGTTAATTGGCAACAGCTGACTGAGATCGAGATAATTTAGCGATTATACAACGACATTTTTGTCGTTGTAAAACCCAGGAAATCCCCTGGAGCGGACGGAATCACACCGACTGTACTGAAACCTGTGACCAGCAGCTGTGTGAACCATTAAGTGAATTGTTTAAACATTCTCTAACCGATGGAGTGGTGCCAACAGTGTGGAAGACAGGGGCAATTTGACCTCTCTGCAACGGTGGTAGACGTTCAGATTCTGCAAACTATCGTCCTGTCACCATACTTCCTGAGATATCCAAAGTTAAACAGCGTATAGTGACGGGATAAATCGTTCATCACTTGGAATCACAAAATATACTATCTGTAGCGCAGCATGGTTTTCTTATATATCGCTCATGCTTGACAAACTTGTTTTCGGTGTTAAACGACTGGACCCAAACGGTTGACGAAAGAGCTAGCATCCACGCTTGCTATCTGCATATGTCTATAGCTTTTGACCGAGTTGATCACTTTCGACTACTACAAAAGCTGAAGCTGATGGGTATCAGCGGGCAGCAACTCTCATGGCTTGAAAGTTACTTCAGTAGGCGCAAGGCGATCGTTCGTATTAATAGGGTACAATCACGGGTTATTAATTCATCTAGTGGCGTACGTCATGGTTCCGTCCTCTTGGTTTACATAAACGACCTACCAGAGACGCACTAATGCAAGGTGATTCTCTTTGGTGATGATATTAAACTTTGGACTCGGATGAAATCAACTGCGGACTGTGTACGGCTGCAAAGGGATTCAGATGCTCTCCATAAATGGTGGGTAGCTGCCATTCAGTTTCCAATATTGCAAGGTGTTGCAAACTGGTAATCTATTCCAGTAACAATATCACTTTAGGCATAGGATTTTGAGCAGGACCGAGTCGGAAAGTGATCTTGGAGTCTGTGTATGCGGCAGCGTGAAGAACAGCCTGCATTGTGAGTTTATCTACAAGCGTGCTTCCAAGCTTCTAGGTATGCTGCGACGGATTTTCATAAGTTTCTCGCCTGGGACGTTGCCAATCATCAGGAAAGACCACTTAATTCTAACCTTGCATCACAAGCTTAGGCTCCGTGGATATAAAAGGATATACTATTGCTTGATAAATTATATTATCGAACAACCAAACTCGTGAGTGGTTTCCGGAAACTAACCTACGAGGTACGATTACAAAAACGGAGATTCCACACTCCCCTTCAAACAAGCTTTCGGAGTGATGTGTTACAAACATTCAAAATATTGTCTATTTTCCGGCAATGATGCCCAGGCTCAAGGTTAAACGACATTCAGATATCGAGATAATGACTTCATCGTCTTCAAACAGCAGTACATCCCGTACAATGGTTTATGCGCCCAACCGGTTCAGGTTGAAAAGCTTGTCATCACTTTGCGTGCGTAGGTAAATGCCTTCTGCCCAAAAGCATGCTTCAGAAGCAGAGCAAAGAAAATACCGAACAACGTGGGAGCAAAAGTAAACCCTTGTTTGACGCTTCGGAGAATTTCAAAGACTTCTGAACTGAAACCGTTAAAATGGACCGGGCACTTCATGCCAGAGTGGAAGGTAATAACGAATTTGAGCAGTCTTAGGGGGCAACTTATCAAATCAAGCATTTTGAAAAGACCTTCCCTGCTGACTTAGTCGAATGCCTTCGTTAAATAAATAAAAACAGCGTATAATGGAATACGCTGTTCCCGACACTTTTCTTGAAGTTGGGGGGATATATAAATTTTTAATGGTTGGCGACCACTCGACATTTTCAAGTACACGCGGTATCTAGATTAGAGAGAGGAGAAGTTCTCTACGCATCTTTCCATCTGCTGAGTTTTGCCGACAAGATACCGATTTAATGGGAGCTGTTTTAAGTTTGTTTGGACCGATGGACCTTGAAGAAGTTGGAATAATAAATACTGCTTAGAATGCGGTCGAAAAGGTGAATGGGACACATATCTTCAAAATCTAGCGTCAGGTTCTGCAGCGGAAAATCAATAACGTACACGATTCCTAATGTGCACTCGCATTACGTAATCAGGCTATTAGGTTAATAGACTGTGATCGCACCTTCACGCAAACAAAATAATTATGAGATTACAGAACATGCAGCAGTTGTAACAATTGATCTTTTTATCCCATGTTTATCTTTAGCAACTTATGACGGGTCAAGCAAATTCAATTTGTACCCGGTCTCTGTTCGTATTGACACGCTTGGTGTAACGAAGCTACTGTGCCTAAAGCGAACCGTTGCCAAAGACTGTGCTAACCGATCCATTGCAAACTTTCTCTTCGTGTTCAAATAAAGTTTGAAATAATAGGGGAAAATGTTGAGCATCAGCCTTAGAAGGTCGGGCTCTAAGTTCTTAGGTCTGCTATGTTGCGTCTAAAAAAGAGTGCAAGCAATAGCGGAAAGTCTTAACCAGGACAATTAGAGCAACGCAGATATAGTACTTTAAAAAACTGAATAAATTGTGATGAATTTCGCTATTCTTGATTTTAAATCTTGCAAATTGGGGTAAATTGTAACGTCACCTTTTTGCTGCGTGATCAAATGCTGTACCACGACGTCGGTGAGAGACTCCCGAAAAGCGTATCGATCTTGATACAAACTGTGCACGGTTGGAAGTAACAGCTCAATGGTGTCCAAAGTACCGTCCTTACACCCGAGTACCTGTCGAAGGAGATATTCAAATCATCAGCAAAAATCGATTTTCACAATGTTAATTAACCACATGGAGCAGGTTTATAATAGAGTGAGTACTCAGTGAGTGAGCTTCTATGGTACTGATTCCGGACAACATTGGCATTAGTAGGTCATACTTGTTCTCCGAGCTGGTATGTTTGATTGCGGACGTTTCGTCATTAAACTAGATGACATCGCCAGCGAAACCTCCTTCGAGGCAACCGGGAGATGGGCATCATTCGAATTTATCTGCTGTGTTGCGACCTCATCTACTGTGATTGGCTAGAATCCTTGCATCTCTTCGTTGTCGTGTTCTCATTGGTCCGTAGACTCCGTCCAATTGAATGTGTTTATTGATTTATTGTGGTTTCGAATCAATGAACACATTCAATTGGACGGGGCCTATGGACCAATGGGAACACGCCAACGAGGACATGCAAGGATTTTAGCCAAACACAGTAGATGCAGTCACAACGCAGCAGATAAATTAGAATGATGCCCATCGCCCAGTTGCTTCGAAAGAAGTTTCGCTGATGATATCATCTAGTTTAATGACGAAACGTCCTCAATCAAACATACCAGCTCAGAGAATAACTATGACCTACAATCCAGTACCTGAGCTACAAATTTTTAAAACCTTGGCATTTGTCACAATCACCATGACCATAATTGACATAAAGGGTGTATGCAATCACCACGAAACCGGTCGCTGTGTTTGTGTGATCGAAAGCAGTTAGTTGTGTAAACATTAGTCAACGGCGTATTCAAAGCTTAAATTGGAATAGCCATTTGGTTGGAATGCTTCATTCTCTTCAATGATTTGATCAAAAGACGCGTTCTCGGTTTGCCCAAATTATGTTCTATAGTAATACTCGTTAATGGGACGATGAAATTTCGAATATTTTCAAACGGATCTTTTCAGATTTGTAGAATTTTCTGCTGAACAAGCAAACGGGATTTAAAAGTTTAAAACGGAATGTTTTTTTATTCTCCTAATGCAAGCACTTATTTAATGATTTTACAAATCAAAACACCAAAGTGATTTTCGTCTTTTAAGTATATACAAAGAGGTAATCGAATACCAAGTTGATAGCTTGCGGAGATTAGATATTTTTCAATATGTTTCCACATGTTACAAATTTCAAATAGATTTTAATTTGATGGCCCAATCGACGAATGACGTGAACCTTTTTGTGACGATATGATTCCTTAATGCAAGGAAATTTGAGTGCAATCGGTTAGACTAGTTTTGGGTAACGTTTCACTTCTGACACAGAAGCTTCGTCAGACCAAGGGACAGGGAACATGATTAAGTAGTAGTCAACCCACCACCACTTATTTGACCTTACCGCTAAACAGCCTACAGTGCGCCTACAGTGTGTCACGTCTCATGGGAATGACTAGGATCAGTGGTTCATTTTCCTCACATCAATCTGATACAAGTGAACACGGTCAAGGTCAGTTGACATAGCGGCCTACATGCGTAAAAGTACATAACTAACGGGGCTAAGTTTAAGCTATTTTTGAAGAAAAACAAAAATCTAATTAACTAGTAGGTATAAGGTGAATACACGATCGGTCTCTAACATATTCCAATCGATTGCTGACGTGAACCTTTATTTCGATTAATCCATGACGATATGATTCCTTGTTTTCAGAAAATGAGATGGGTATCACACGTTAACTCTCATTGAAAATTAAAGGATAGGCTTTGTGTTTCATTTTGTTGCCTGGTAATCTGCATCATGCACTTAAAAATTACTGAACTCAAAGATTCATCCTCTGTGGCATCTATTTTGCCTCCGGTAAAGCCACACCACACACACTCAGACATTGGCCACATTCTCACCGGAACTGCCGTCGGTTCTTCTATTCGTGCGCGTTTGTTTCTTATGGAACTCGTTACCGTCAGACGTTGTACAATCATCTAGTGAAATGATTTCAAAGAACAAACTGAATATATTTATGCTTAGCAATTCCACACTACATCCCGTTTTTATAAATCAATTAGGCAACTTTACACGATATTGATCCTAACGAATAATTTTAAATCAAACCGAGATAATACGTGAGAGCTACAAAAATGGTCGATCTCCCCGACGCCTCAATTTTCTAATATTTTTTCTTCTCATTGGAATATCCTGTGGTGTTGTACGACTATAAGTCTTTTATAGCATTAATTATTGAGTCTTGAACTACAATTCTCATCACCCCCGCTCCGAGGCCGGTTTCGTGCATCCTGTGAGAATCTAAAACACACGCATGTACAAAACAACCTTTTTTGTACTCTAACGTGAAAACTCACGAGCTGATTGGTTCCCGGTCTCGCCTGACACGACATGATCCATGAGGATTGTTTGCTCACTTGCGCCAAACGACTTCCTTCCACGCTGAACAGGGTGCATGCCTGATCGGATCCGCAAACTGCCACAGCCTCAGCCTTCATGCCGATCCAGGTGATATCACTCGGGTCGAAGGAAAGATTGCGGTCTTTTCCATTCTGTGATAGCCAAAGCAAGCAGGGTTTCACGAAGGGTTGGCTACTCAGTTAGAGGAATAAGGCAGTAGTTCGTGTGACCCATAGAGAATAGAATCATTTATAACATGTATCATATTGTAAAAAGGCGTTACAATATCTTGGGACTAGATGTAGTTTAAATTACTGTAAAGAAGGATATAAACAGTAACTTAAAATTACCCATGATTTCCAGTACTATGTGTTCCATAGAAATGTTTGTAAATATGTTATAATATGTACTAGTGAGACAGTATATACTTGCGCTATATTGATGTCTACACAGCGAAAAATGGTCGTATTCCAAAATATCTACTCTATGGTGAGTTGCAGTTAGGAAGTCGGCCAATGGGCAGACCGCACATGCGGTAGAAAAGAGATATGAAAGCTCTTGGCTTTGACCCCGCGAGTTGGGAAGAACTTGCTCTTGACCGCTACCATTGGAGTCATTGTGTAACGCGTCGTCTGCAAGCTGGGGAGGAGCAGATACAGCTCTTGGCTGCGGAACGCAGATCACGCCACCGGCGTACAACTGACGCCCTACAACCGAGTTCTGCCTATCGTTGCGATCGCTGTGGGAGAGATTGTTCCTCGCGAATCGGACTGTTTAGTCATTCTAAACGCTGTAGAACATGAAAATTCATGCGATTGTGATGTACATCCATGGTCGACATCGACCAAAGGAGGCAACAACACCAACAACATTGATGTTACTGAAAGAGACATGCTTTCGACCATGGTCTTCGAGCGTTGCTAGAGCAGATACTGCTCCAGGCAGCTGAACTTATATAACGCAGATAGCGTGCAAACGCTGTAGATCGGTTGAGTACTGCTTTATGGTATGTTCCTTCCCAATCACACTGTGCACTTATGTGAAACACAGTGAAGCATGAGATTGTTGTGCGTTTCTGATGTACACCAATCACGAATCAACAAATACACAAGAAACCTCATCTAAGCATTAGCTCTCACTCATTGGAGTATTCTGACTAAGTGCACCGACAATAGTAGTCAGTGTTTTTTATCATTCTAAAGATGATATGTAAAAATGTAAAGGCTCATTGCATTTAATCTTATCGTTGTCAGCTTACAAGTGATAACAATCTGGAGCCATCAATAATGGTCAAGAGTAACAACGAATACTGGTCATTACTTAGCGCAAACTCTGTTCACTCTGGTGTAAATTGTCTGTCGAAACTTTTAAATCACAAGTGAATTGTTATCAAAAACTGCAAAAACGTTACTCTGACCTAGCAATCGATTGGAATATGTTTGGGACCGATTGTGTATTCATAATACAAAGAAATTTGAGTGCAATCGGTTAGTGTAGTTTTTGGGTAACGTTTCACTTCTGACACAGAAACTTCGTCAGACCAAGGGTGAATGAGTAAGTTTCGCAAATGTACCAAAGTTGAAACATTCTCGAAAAATGTTCATTTGTATGCATTTCCATCACACACACACACACATTCCACGACATTCTATTTTAGTAAAAATTGTATAACCATTATGAAAACAAAATAGCAAGATTAAACGATTGATTTCTTTATTTTCAATAGAATCATTTAAATACGAACTCGGAACGGTGCAACCAAAGTATAACAAACACCAGTTTCGCCATACCTTTGGAGTCAAGGTCAATTGATGTGAGGCTTGGCCATTGCCATATAGAACCTGTTATGCGGTATTAAATTAAAAGAACCAATTGCATTAAATACGCAAATTATAGCTACCGCAATTAGGTGATAGACTGAAGCAAAATAGTTTTGTCAATGGTATTCCCTTTTGGCACGTGGCGTCAACAATGAGAATAAAATACATCGAATATTAACTCTGAATATCGCTAGAAAAAAGCGACTAGCTGGTAAAGTAACCGTTAGCGAATAAACCGAGATGAGTCAAAGTTACCCTAAACAGACACGTTGAACGATGCGTTTTCGAACGCATTAATTTAGCGAAAGTACTTGAGTTATAGCAGCACACAAACTTCTTGGCACTGATGTTTGACTGACGGCAAAAGCAATAGCAGGGTTTATTCAGTGAGTAGTATCTAGGTGGATGTAAGGAAACGAACTCTATACTATTACTGGGTAGAATTTGCTTCTGGTGATGAAGACATAAATTTGCCACGTGTCGTTTAGTTTCACAGCGAATTTTCCGGATGAATTTAACTTGTATAAATGATACGTTCGTGATCGATGTTTCGCGTTGTAATAATAGAGGAAATACTCAACGCAGGAGAGATTGTTCAACTGCGGGAGTGATTGTTCCTCGCGGAAATCGGACTGCTTAGTCATTCATAAAGCTGTAGAACATGAATATTCATGCGATTGTGGTGTACATCCATGATTGACATCGACCGAAGGAGGCTAGCAACAACAACTCAACGCACAAAATATTAGTTCGAACCTAGTAAGCCACTCTCTGAATAGTTTAGTACAGTTCGAATGCGGATTTTGTTTTCAAGCCCATCATAATGTGATTTAACCGGCTCAGTCGTGCCAGCCTAATCCAAAAGTGGATTATGAGTTCACACTTTGTTCACCATTGCTTCACTGTTTCAAGGCATGCGGATTCAGATGGTATTGTCCTTATCTCATGAGTTCAAACAGTACGAAACCGGTCGTGAGGTGTATGTGTGTGAGGAAAATGTACGTAAATATTGATTTTTGTTTCAAATTCACAGCCAACAATTCGAAGTAAGAAACATCATAAAGAGATCTGCCTTATTTTGGGGTAATAGATTTCTATGAAGCACAAAGTCAGAACAGCGTTCGAATATCAGGTCAAGGATACGCATACCTGATGAGCGGCAATAACCGCGAAACCGGTCGTGTGCTTCCGTCCTGCTTTTCGAACGTCATATACTACTTATTAATCAAAATCTGACTTTAAATAAAAACTACCATCATGCTGTTATTGGATGTTGCAAAAATATTCCAAACAGTTTACCGGGTGCTTGCTTTGCTACATTGCACACCTGGTGGGCCTAAAGCTTAGTCCCAACGTAAACACTACATTTCAATTTGCAAATGATGATTTAGTTCTCGGGAAATCGCAAATAAATCCGTTTAGCCCAAAGTGAAACGTCGTTCGAATATCAGGTCACGGCAGTACGCATACCGATGAGCGGCCAATAACCGCGAAACCGGTGGTTCGTGTGCTTTCCCTTTGCTTTTCGAACGTCATATTACTACTTATTAAGCAAAATCTGACTTTATGAAATAGCAAACCACCATCATGCTTGTTATTGGAAATGTTGCAAAATATTCCCAAAACAGTTCCGGTTGCTACATTGCCACCAATGTGCGCACTAGATTATTCCCCACCCAAAAGCTAAATTTCAATTTGCAATGCGGATTTATCTCGACACTCGCAAAAATAAATAAGTTTAGCACAAAGTCAAAGAACGGCGTGCGAATACTCCGGGTCACGGATACGCAGACGGATGAGCGGCGGCAATAACCGCGAAACCGGGGCGGGTTGCGTCCGGCCTGCGGGTGCTGAACGGGATGAGACGACGGATGAAGCAAAAGCTGACGTGAAATTAAAAAACGACTCCGTCATGCGGTGAGTGGGAAATGGTGGCACAAAATCAGTCCAAACAGGGTACCGGTGCAGAGGGCACCAACGGGCGGACTTAGAGGGGGCCCCACGGAAAGATAAAGCGAAATGTGTCCATTTGCAAATGAGGATTTATCCTCGAAATCGCAAAACAATTCCGCGTGCCCTGATTGTGTCCAGATATTTGCATGATACCTTTTATACTTACCAACTGTATATCAATACACTTAATACACATCATTTAAGCCAATTAGATTCATCTACCAGAGCAGAGTGTTTCTTTGGATAATCGGGATAGCAATATTTAACAATGATTCAAAAGATGCCCAGGACGCAATTACGTAAAACAAGTACTAGATATTGTATGTGTACGTTCAATTCAAAGTAATTCATAAATCACTGGTTTACCATGCGGTTCAATCATTAGTACACAGAAATATCAAATTTTGTAGTAGATCTAGTGATAACTTCGCTTGGAAAATAAACCGACCTTCACCCGAATCCATTCGCATTATGGAGAGTTTTTTGAAGGCTTACGGTGATGATAATTAATTTAAACAATTTTAAAAAAAATTAGTATATGTATTACTTAACCAAAAGATCAACTTTGTCACTGAAATATCTTTTGCGTTATCAAAAACCGGGTATTTTGGGGTGACATTATTTAAAGATTTGAGGTAAAAGAAATAGATTTTTGTCGTAAGAGTACCCCGCTTCTGTAGCTCACGGTTCTGTTCGTCCTTTCCCCCTTGCCCCTCCTTTGTCCCTACCCTTTTTCCACCTGCCCGTCCTTTGCTGTTGCTCCTCTCCCCGCACTTACCTCCCCCCTCCCTGTTTTCTCGCTGTTTGCCTTCCTTTTCAGATGGACCGTCCGACGTATTTCCGTGAGCTGGAAACGTTATACGTAGTAAACAAATTTCTATTTGAATGCCCCTGCTACCTAGGTTTCGTCCACCGAACCGCTGTTCACGCCAACAGAATCAACAAGTTGCTTCTTGTCCCCGCATCACTGCGCTTCTGGATGACAAAGTAATGTGTTGCTCACATACCCATCCCTTACACACAACTACCCGTTTCTGACCGTGTGCCGTCATCAAGTGGAGACAGTAAGATTAGGTTCAGTGAACTTCGAAACGGTGGATAAATTGTAAACAAGGTTATACTTTAATGCCACTGTTACTTAGGGTTCGTATAATAAAACACAGTGTTCAAACATGGAATAAGTTTAATGTGTTGCTCACATCCCCCGCACTTACACACCACTACCGGTTTCTGGCAAGCTGGCAAATAGCCAGAAATCGGTAGTGGTGTGTAAGGGATGGGGATGTGAGCAACACATTACTTTGGTCATCCATAAGCGCCTTGAGTGCTTTGACCATGAATCACTTCGTGATTCTGTGTCTGAAAATCGTGGTTCGTTGTACGAACCCTATATAACAGTGGCATACAAGCATAACTTTGTTTACCACTTTACCACTGTTTCAAGGCTCACTGAACCTGATCTTACTGTCTCCACCTGACGATGGCAAACAGCCAGAAACCGGTAGTGGTGTGTAAGGGATGGGGATGTGAGCAACACAATTCTTTGGTCATCCATAAGCGCCTTGAATGCTTTGACCAAGAATCACTTTGTGATTCTGTGTCTGAACATCGTGGTTCGTTGTACTAACCCTATGTAACAGTGGCATTCAAGTATAACTTTGTTTAAAGACCAGTTTAATCTCGCAACTGATATTTTTTTCAAATTACTCAAGGAATTTTTTGTAGTACACAGGTATGTTACAAATTTAATTCTTTGTCGAACGTTCAAACCACGAAACTGACCTGTTTGCCGCTGAGTTGATAAAACGATAGTTTCTGATTCCAGTCAACGACTGCCAGCAACTCCTTTTGTTCTTTACTGAAAAATTAGGAATTCGCAATAACCAAATCATTATCTTTCTCCTAAACGGCATCGTACAAATTGGAATAATTTCCAACGGTTGCAACAGTTTAACACCTTCGAAGGTCGAATAGACTAAACCGAGAATAAGTTCTCTGAATGCAATCTCTGTAGAAACAGAGGGAATTACAACATGATCAAGAAAGGGATGATTGTTTTCAACGGCAAATATGTCTAGAAATGTTTTCCGTCTATCTGCATGGTAACTAACGTGACGCTTTGTAGTACTCTCACGTAATCTAGATTCCAGAATCACGTCTACACAAATTGGCGGAAAGAAACAGTTAGGGTTTCTAGACATCACTATTTCCAAAAACGTTGCCTAGTCTCATGATCCTAATTTGATTCTCACTAACGTACGCAGACGTTAGTTAGAACATAACACCTTTGATGTTCTCGGGCAAGCCTTAAAGTGCAATCTCATTCTTCCCATTGTTTTACTAAAAATCAAATTTTGTACTATTCACCTTCGACTCTTCTTACACTTCTTTAAATAACCTCGGTGATTAACAGAGAATATAACAAAATTTACCGACACACTTTTTTCTTTTTCGAACACTGATATTCAAACATTGTTTTGAATCCACAACGGAGTATTCAAGTACCGTTTAAATCATATCATTGAGCCAATCAAAAAGTATTAATTTCCCTGGAAAAATTTCTGTTTATAGTATGTTGCAATTGATCAATCGAGCATAAAATACTCTATTAATTGGATATGGATAACTATTTATGACATTTTTGCGTTCAAAATTTTGCAACATATTAGTCATTTGAAGTTGATTGTCAACAAATTGACACGCGCATTTTTGATACCAATGTCAAAACAGTCATCGTGGTTCTTTGTAAGAACCCTATATAACAGTGGCATACAAGCTTAACTTTGTTTGGTCATGTTCCCGTTTCCAAAACAAAAAATCAACCAACAACACCAGCGACAAGCTACATGCCATTGCACAAATTCCTGCACAACATATGCCGGTCAAAATAAGTTTTTCTAACGCTAAACCACCAAAAGTGGAATGAATTCCACATGCCGATTTCATTTGAAGCCGCTTAGAAAAAAGCCATTTCATTGCAGAAATTGCTAAAGAACCTACTTACTAACAATTCTGTATTCCAGTAGCGCTTGTATGCCACTGTTGGATAAGGCTAGCATGACCAACCTGTTTAATTAATTAAACATGTGTTTAAACACATGTGATTGAACGATCATTCGAAATTTGGATACATATTTGTTGCATAACGATTTAACGACATCTGCGTATTGACTCATGGTAAGTATTCAACTGGACTATACTCAACATTACATGTTTATTTTAAACCTTTTTTCTGAACGAATATTTACTATAATATGGTAATTGTGAAGTAATGTGCTTTTGTGACCATAAATTTTTGATTCTTGAATATTGAATATTGAACAGGTTGGTCGTACCAGCCTTATCCAACAGTGGCATACAAGCGCTACTTTTTACCATTCCTTCATGGTTTCAAGCGCATGCGGATCCAGATCTTGCTGTCCCTACTTGATGAGTGCAAACAGCACGGAACCTGTCGTGGGATGTGCGTGATGGAAATGCATGCAAATGAATATTTTTCTCAAGGTTATGAGTTTAACCCCATTAAACATGTGTTAAGACACATGTGATTGAACAGATTGGTCGTATCTGCCTTATTTAAGAGCGGCATACAAGCGCTACTTGTTAACCATTCCTTCACGGTTGACATCCACCATGGATGTACATCTCAAACACGCGATGGTTCCATGCTTCACAGTTTTTAGAATGACAAAACAGTCCGATTCAGGAGGAACAAACTCTGCTGCTTGCAACGACAGGCAGAACTCGGTTGTAGGGCGTCCGTTGCACGCCGGTGGCGTCATCTGCGTTCAGCAGCTAAGAGCTGTATCTGCTCCACCACAGCTGGCAGACGACGCTTCACACAATACCTCAAATGTGAGCGGTCAAGAGCAAGTTCTTCTCATCACGCGAGGTTAATGCCAAGAGCTTTCATATTTCTTTTGCAAACGTCTTTGTACCGCGAGTGCGGTCAGCTTAATGGTCGACTCCCAGATCGCAACTCACCATAGAGTAGATCTTTCGCAATACGACCATTTTCCATTCTGTAGACGGCACTATCGTAGTAGGGTACACACATACACACAAACATATATATATATATATAATCACCGACTTTAACAGCAGTGTGCCACATAGCTATTAATTGCATGTTGTTTGTGCCCATGTCCGGTTGCTCAGGTATAGGTGTTTAATTAAAACATGGTGATAGTACTCCAACGTGTTTCAACATGCAGTTCGGTACCAGTGGCGGATTAATTTAGCAAGTTATTAGTTGTGCAGTGCAAGAAATTGAAACGTCTGTCAATAAGCTGCCAAAGTTCAAAGAGGGTTTTGATACTCCATAAAACATAAAGCTAACGCTCACTTCTAAAACCAAATTTGGTTTGGTGAAGTTTTCTTTTTTAACAGACAAAAAGTTAATCTGAAGGTGAGCATTAAAGCTATGTTTTCGAAATGATATAAAGTATTCTATTCTTATCTCCAGCAACATATATATTTTCATACCAGCATATCATTTCCGATTAATTATATCACATACTTTCTAAGGAACATTTAGATTAATACACGCATTATCAGAAAGGTTTTTGTCGTGTTTATTTTAAACTTCTCTCTCTAATGTGACTCAAAGCGAATTGCGGATAAACATTAAGACAAATAGTATTAATTCATCGTAAAACAAATGAAATATGGACTTACTCAACATGACTCCATCTAATTTTCCATATTATTGGATTACCAGGACGTTCGATTTTCACAAGTTCATCTGCCAGCTGTAATTACCGTTTGGAGTTAGTAAATGTGTCATTATATAATGAATACTTGAACACTTCATTATTTTTAACAGCTCTGGACAGTTATCAAGAAATTCGTTTCGATTAATCGAATTTCGTTGAAATTCCAATTCGAATATTTTAATGAAACAACATTCTAATTATTTTATAATCAAATTTTCAGTTTGCGTTTGAGTTATGTTTGATCGATGAAGAATTCCAAGTGACATAATTTTTGTTCTGAATAATGATTGAATTATCTCCATGAATGAAGAGCTAGATCGTTGTATTTCGTACTTGATAAAATTGTTTGAGAAAAAGATGATAAAATGATTTTTGTTGAAGATATTTTCGTATTTCAAAATGAAAATAAGAGAATTCATTATGGAATGAAAATGCTTCCGAGATATATCTGAGTGTCAACCCTGTTTCTCAATAATGAAACACAATTTTAGCTGAACATTCTCATTATAATTGAAAAAATCAGACAACCGTAGAAACGCATGTGATTAGAAACACCCGAGATAATATTTTATTAACTTCACTACTTTATAATATTATTAAATACTTCTACGCAATACGAAAATTGGGCTTTAACATGGCAGAATTCGAATCTGATTTGCAAAATTACAGACGAGTCACTTATAACATAAATTTATTGAACACATGAAACACTTACTTTGTTTCTAATGCTAATTGTACCGTTATACATGCCAATGGCTAAATACTGACCATCTGACTTCCAACTGCAGCATGTTGGTTTTACACCTAATTTGGTTCGTGTGACTGATTCTTGTTCTAACGTCCAATAGGCTCAAAAATAACTTTATAGAAATTTAACTTACCAAAATCGGAACACGAACAACTTGCTAGTAAAAAAGTACCAGGATTGAAGCAAAGACACTGGATTGGTTCATTATGTCTGAAAATCAATTCATATTCAGAATAATTGTTTGCACCACCTGTATTTCAATACACCTTCGAAATTAGATGCTTTCCAAATAATAACATATCTATCAGCCGCACCACTGGCGAAATAGCAATTATCATTCGACCAATCGACACAGTATACGATGTTTTTGTGTCCTTTGAGGCTTTTTTGTAATTCACCATCTTGTGCCCCGTAAACCAAAACTAAGCATCCTGCAGCCACCAAGAGTTGTGTCCCGTTGTTATTATACGACACATCCCAAATTCTAAAGTATAAAATAGATCAAGATTACACTTGGGGTTCATCGTTTTTATCTCTGATTGTTGTTGTCCAAATCGATAACGAATTCATCGTTTATTTATTTGTTTCATAAATTATCACACTTGACTATAACAATGTCCTTGAAATTTGTGCGATAAAATCATCCATGATTCGTATTTAGTTCCGCTCAGTTCAGTTTTGTTGCACAGGACAGTAAGTGGCTAACGAGCCAATCGATCGTCCAGAATTTCTCTTGGTCGAAAGCTGCTCAGAAGCAACAACCACTGTCAAAACCTTTTCCTTATTGTCCGTTGGATATAGTCAATAATCAATAGTTTTATTGTGGTAATAAAAGCTGATAGCTTGTAAGGAAACAGTTCAGTTCAGTTCAATTCAGTTTGCACAGGACAGTATGTGGCTGACAAGCCAATCGAGCGTCCAGAATTTCTTTCGGTGGAAAGCTGCGGAGAAGCGCCCACCACTGCCAAAGGGTCAATCCTTTTTCTCCGTGTGGAACCTCTGATGGTCGTAGGACTAGGAGAATGTAGTTGGAGGAGCACCGCGCTATAATCGATGCACTGCCAAAAGGTAATTTTCTTTCTTCTCTGTTTGCAATCTCTGATGATCGCGGTGCCAGGCGCTGTAGTAGTAGGATAGTAGTAGGACAGCAACGCGCAATAATCGATGCTGGAAAAAAGAAAAGGCAGTTTCTCCTCACCAGCACGGTGAGAGGTCAGCTGATGGAGAATCAAGAATAGGAAGATGCTCTAAAATTGCTACAGTGAATAGCGAGCAAAATGGAGGACAACCTAAGCATGGTAATCATGGGATGTAATCAGAGAATAACTTACCCCAGTCACGGTCTAAACCCTGCTTGAAAGTTGAGACGGAACTACAGGAGATAAGTTCTTCAGGGAGCTTGTTCCAGAAGTTGACCACCCTGAAGCTGAAAAAGTTTTTCCTAGAATCTAGTCGACATCGTTCCTTAGCGAGCTTGAGTGCGTGTCCGCGAGTGCCCAGCTTAGGACTTAAGGTAAAGATGTCATCTGGATTAACGCCGCTTAAGCCCTTTAGGATCTTAAAGGTTTCAATCAAATCACCTCTCAAACGACGACGCTTAAGAGAGAAAAGACCCAGAGCCCAAAGGCGATCAGCATAACTTTTCCCACGCTGACCCTCAATCATGCGTGTTGCTAGTCGCTGGACGCTTTCAAGTCGAATGATATCCTTCTGGTATTGAGGACACCACGCCTGGACACAATATTCCAAATGCGGCCTGACTAACGCCTTGTAAAGTGGCAGGAACACGTCGGGACTTCTGCTGGAAAGCACCGACTTCAACCGAAAGAGCACATTGCGTGCACGTTGCGCTGCAACAGCGCATTGGTCCTCCCATTTGAAGTCAGCTCTAACTAGAACACCCAAGTCCTTAACCCGCTGTGTGGCATCAACGCTAATAGGAGTACCTGACACCTGGACTGTGATCTTGTCGACCAGAGCAGACAAGAGTTGGCACTTATTGAGGTTCAGTGGGAGGTCCCAAAGTATGGACCAGTCAATGACCCGCTCGAGGTCGTGCAACAGAGTATCTTCATTCGTTGAACCAATGAACTTCACGTCATCCGCAAAAAATGAAGCACAGGCATTCCAAGATAGGCGACAAGTCATCGATAAAAATCAGAAAGAGCAGCGGACCTAGCACAGACCCCTGAGGCACCCCACTTATCACCTCCGTTTGGATCGACAACGTAGATTCTACTCGTACTCTAAAGGTCCTACCTGTCAGGAATGATTTATCCAAGCAAGTAAACTACCCCGTATGCCTTTTGCTGCCAGCTTAGTTTCTAAAAATCTGTGGCTGACGGAATCGAAAGCCTTGCTAAAATCTAGGTAGAGCGCTTCGACCGGCTTTCCTTCATCCAACCTTTTCGTAGCAATATTGAGGAAACTCAAGAGGTTAGTCAAACAAGACCTTCCTTTCAGGAATCCATGTTGAGCTACACTAAGTAGAGAATGCTGGCAGAGATGCTGGCAGATTTTGTCTCGTATAAGTCTTTCCAATACTTTCGAGACGATGCTGGTCAGGCTGACTGGTCTATAGTTACCAAGAATCGACCTGCAACCACCTTTGTGTATTGCTACTACTATGGCTTCTTTCCACTCACGAGGAACCATTGCCGAGTGCAAACATGAATTGAAGAGCTCACATAGTGGTTCTGCAAGCACTGGGGCAAGATTTCTCAACATAATTGAGTGGATGTGATCCGGACCCTCAGCCTTGTTAGCACGAACATGAATAAGAGCTCCATACACCTCCGCCTCATTAAAAGACAAATCATCTAGTGCAGGGACACCAGATGGAAAGTCAAGCAACTCAGGCGGTGTGAGTAAAGAATTATCCCTTCGCTGAACGCTACCGAAAAACTTTGAGAAGGCTGCCGCCTTAGCTAGGTCACTAGTAGCTACTTGTCCATCCTCCAGTTTTAAGTCACCGATGTTTACCCTAGTTTTTCCTTTAGATTGCGCGTAACTGTAAAACCTTTTCGGGTTGGATTTAGCATCCCTGGCTAAGGATAACTCAAACTTCTGTTGGAGCACACGCTGCATTTTGACACAAGCGTTTCGGGCGGTTCTGTAACGGACCCACGAACCAGATGTGAGCGATAGCCTATATTGCCTCCATAAGCGATCACGTTTACGAATAGAACGACGAAAGCTGGGAGACCACCAGGGTGGCCGCTGGTGCTTATTCACGCATTGCAGTGGAGCATGCAGGTCTTGTAGCCCGTTAAGAAATCTGCAAATTCTGTCCCAGTTTTCAGTTACACTAGAATCACTCGAGAACAGAAGGTAAGATTTTGATGACTGTGAAAGTAGGCCCCAGTCAACACGCCTAAAATTACGTCTAGGGCGCGCAAGAGGTTTGTGAAAACGCAACAGCGCTTCGAAGCCTAACATTACGTGGTCGCTTTTGCCAAGAGGGGTTAGGAACTTGACATTCTTGACAGCTTCTAGCTGAGACGACAGCATCAAGTCAAGAGTGGATGGAGGGCATCCATCGCGGAACCTAGTGGGTTTGTTCACGTGCTGATGTAATCCATGATAGTGGATCCAATCGAGAAAAGATGCGGATTGCTCAGTGAGTACCCCTGAGGGAGTTCAAGTTGCACAGGGCTGAAGGTGGCTAAAAGCCAATCACGCGACCGTATGCCGTTGAGCACCCGGCACTTCTATGTCGTGTATACAGTTCGTACTTGTAGTGAACCAGTCAAGTTAGTATAAAAACACGCAGTACAAAAATAAGTGATCTGCGCGCCGATTATGTACGTCGACCACTTCAACCACCGTATACTGGTCCGTACAAGGTGCTCAGCAGGCATCCCAAGTATTTCGTAATTGACCGGAATGGATCAAGAGAAACTGTCAGTATCGATCGTCTGAAAGTCGCTTACGTAGAACCAACATCGGAAGCGAAAGTAAATACACGAAACATCACTCCACAGACGTCTACTACTGACCAACACGTCCCTTCGTCTGATTCACGAGAAACCAACCTTAACCCCGATAAACCCCCATTCCGTTCGTGTCTCAAACCACCTGACAGACAAACAAATTCAGGACGCAAGGTGCATTTTCCCAAAAAGTTTGACGATTTTATAACCTAATATTTCTTTTCGAGCGTCTTTTTCTTGTTCGACGCTCTAGGAGGGGAATCTGTGGTGACGGTTCAAATATTTAATCAATAGTAATCGATAATTTTGTAATTCAAATTTTTCTGGTTCTTAACCTCACATAAATTACAATACACTCTTTGTCTACGCACGGTTTTCGCTCTTCTGTGGTTGTCTGGGAGTCAAAATTGTATGTGGATATAACTGGAATACACGCAGCCTCAGAATCTATTCCTCGCTATCCACTACAGACTCACGAACAGTTCTTACGATCCACGTACATATAATCCGCAATCCTCCTTTGGTTATTCCTTGTTGTTCTTGTAACGACTTTAATATTTCTACTCGAATTGTTATGTTCCCAAAACGGAATTCCCAAAACCCAGATCGACCGAGAATGCGGGTAACGCACACAACAGAAGTGTATTGTATTGAGTGATAATTTGATTATGTACAAAATCGTATTCGACAGATGAATTGTGTTCACTGAGTTATCTAACAAAAAATCAGTGAAACGGGAGTGATAACGTTAACAAGAAATCGATAAATCAATAGTACTATCGATCGTCTGTGCGAAACGATATTTTCAGAACAAATTGAACTGAAGATATCAAAGACTGTACCATAGTTTTTTTACTAGAAAAATTGTTAAGTAAAAATTAGATATGTACAATCTCGACATAATTTTCACACGTTCTTATTTCCAGATATCTGGAATGTGAAGTAGGGTTTCTCTTTACCAGCATGGTTAGAGGTCATCTATTTAGGAAACAATGCAATTAAATGCGTGACCAATGTAGGGTGTATGAAATCACTAGCCTAGTGAAACACAGTCATAGACTGCATGTGGGCTAATTTGCTGTCAGCTAGGTATAGACAGATATGATAAAAATGTAAAAAAACTTTTTTTATTTTAATAAAAGTTTTTTGTTAGACAATGTGCGGATATATGAGAGACCATTTAACGTCTAATTCCCTTTTAAAGCTCAACACATTTTGGAGGCTTACTATACAATCTGGGGCTTGTTCCAGAAGTTGACCACACGGTTGCTGAAAAATTGCTTACGTGCCAGCAACCTGGGCCTACTCTCAAGAAGTTTCATAGAATTAACCCTTGTACTGCTTTAGGGGCAAGTTTAAGGATTTCAGTAATATCACCCGTAAGACCCTTTATAATCTTGAAGTCTTCTATTAGGCTACCTCGCAGCCGCCGTCTCTTTGATGAGAACAAACCGAGGTCCTTGAGTCCATCCTCATAGTTTTCACCTGTCTGACCATCAACCATCCTAGTCGCAAGGCGCTGGACCCTTTTGAGACATGCTATATCTTTGTTTAAGTACGGTGACCAGGATTGAACATAGTATTCCAAGTGAGGCCGCATGACTACTTTGTATAAGGGAATGAAGTTTGAAGGTTTTCGGCAAGATAACGCTGAGCGAAGTTTGAACAATTCTCTGCGAGCCTTGTTTGCAGCTTCGGCACATTGTGTAGCCCATTCAAAATAGCCTGTTATATTAATGCCAAGATCCTTCACTTTTTGAGCAGCAGCTGATCTGATTGTTCCTTATCCGTCTTCTAGTTGTGTGGTCGCTAAATCTGTCGTCAGATGACAGCTCTTCCCCAATTTTAGTGGCAAGTCCCAGGTTTTTGTCCACTCGATTACTTTTTCTAAATCAGAGATAAGCGTATCTATACTGTCGGTTCCTAGGATCTTAACATCGTCAGCAAACAGGAAGCAGCGTGAACTCCAGCACGCTGCTAGGTCGTTTACAAGAATAAGAAAAAGTAATGGACTAAGGACCGAGCCTTGAAGCACTCCACTGAGAATCAGTGATTCCTCCGAGCACACCCCTGCAATTATAACATAGTTAGGGCGATTAACTAGGAAGTTGTTTAACCATCGATGTAGATCACCTGTGACGTCACATATACTTAATTTGTGCAGAAGCTACCTATGGGTCACTGAGTCAAATGTCTTTTGAAAATCAAAATAACAGACTTCGACTACTCTCGAGGCATAATGTCACTTCGTCAAGAAAGCTTAGAAGATTAGTTAGGCAGGACCTTCCTTTCCAGGATCCGTGTTGGGCATCGGAAAATAAGGAATTGGCTACCAAATGTTTACATACCTGGTGCCGAATGATTTTTGCCAAGCACTTGCAAAGAATGCTTGTCAAGCTTACTGGCCTGTAGTTGCGTACATCCACAATAGAACCCTTTTTGTATATGGCTATCACCGCCGCTCGTTTCCAATCATCCGGTAGGATAACTTGGAGTTAGGTAGCTTCGAAAAGATTTCTGATTGCAAGGCTATCTGTATTCTTCGTGATGTAACTAGATGGAGCAAATCCCGTGTGAGTTTCATCATCGATTTCTATGGAATGATGGATTCATCAAAACAGGGAGTCTTGAGGGCGACAACCCGAATGACGAACTAATTTCCATTAAACTGACAGAAGACGAAATACACATTGAACTTCTCCAGTGATTGCACCGAGACAACATCTTGCTGCAGGGCATTCCACAAGTGTAAAATAATGTAAATTGAGCCGGAAGACACGGCATTCTATGTTCATTTAACGTTAGGTTATGATTATTGCGCGTTACGTTTAACTTGGTTATGTATCCCACGCTCCGATAAAATATCATTACGAATTTTCGCTATTCCTTGAATTTGCAGTAAAATATAATTACTATTTTACTATTTTCTTGAAATTCTTTGCTGATTAATTACGCTAGTGATAAATTCAGTCTGTATTTTTCTACTCATACCTTTAACTGATAGATATGCGTACAAAAAATACCTGCCTCAACGGCAAAAGTGGCAAAATGGTGGCTAAGGTAATTGAGTGCACAGCTTGCAAGCGTTAGACTCACTCTAGTTGCTCGGGTGTACACAAATCTCACTACGGGATTTATACAAAGTATTGCTGGTTGCAATGGTTTGTATCGGCTTTCATAAGGCTGCACCGACGTCGCTTTCCAAAAACCAAGGAATAGTGTGAGGTCTCCAAGCTCGTCAGATTTTGTACCCGCCCAAACGTATGCATCTGTTGTGAGGGCGAATATAAGTTCTGAGACATCAGCAAGCAAGAACATAGCTGACAAATCTTGCAAGTTACAACTTCCTTCTAAGCAAGCTACCTCTCCTCATATGGTAAATGGAGCCAGATCTGCAAGAAAGCCTGTAAACAAGACTTTAGCAAACAATTTGCTTACAACATCCAGAAGGGAGATCCACTGTAATTGTTGCAGTCGCCTCTGTCAACCTTATTCTTAAATATAGTGATGATCTTTGTGTCTCGCATCTCTTGTAAGACACACTCCTCCTGGCAGCACGGAATAAGCAAATGATGAGGAGGTTGTAATGTTGCTGCTCTACAGCATTTGATGAGCTCCGGTGGAATTCAGTCGTCACCATGGCCTTTCCTTTCGCTGAGCGGTCGACTGCCCTATTGAGCTCATCAATAGTAGTGGGGAGATTCAAGATATTCGATGATCGGCGAACGCTCGAGATGTTTAAGTAAATGCGGTGAAACCGTACTGTTCCTAGAACAGAAAATGGAGAAGTGCTTTACCCATCTTTCCATCTGATAAGTTTTGTCGGCAATCGGGTTACCAGATACAGACTTAATGGAAAGCATTTTAAGTTTATTTGGATATATGGCTTACTTGATCCCATGATACATACCGTGAAAATTTCCACTGTCCGCAGGTTTTTTGGATTCTGAGGCAAATCTCAGTGAAATAGTCATTTACACATCGTCTTGCAGTCTGTTGGACTTAATTTCCAGCTGATCTTAAAAGTCGTAAGTTTTCAATTGTTAGCATACCTTTGAACCGCAAGAATGCTGACCGTTTCTTATCCAACACAGCAGTCATCTCAGAAGCTTTTGCTTCGAAAAAATCGCTCGTTCGAGCTTTTTCGGATCAAAAATCGAAACAGCGACTCTACTTATGCAGGTTTTTAACAAATTCCCAGTTTTCTCAAGCCGATTCGAGTGAAGTTGTCTTGTTAAACTCGGATGTGCTTATCGCGCAGCTAGATTTGTTTCGCATAATCAAGTGACGTTTATCCTTTGTTTAGCAGACAAGTTGGTACGGTGAAGCTCGTGTGGAAATATTTCCGTTTTGCACAGACCAGTTGTCGATTAGTGTTGCAGTCTTCGCTTTGGTACGATCTTCCTATATCAGTGCGCCTAACAAGAATAAGACCAATCTGGTTCAAATGCTTAGAGCGAGGATGTTTACAAGAGAATTTATGCTGTATTTTTGTTTGAAAGAAAGTTTCACGGACACAAATAGAAAACTGTATGCACAGTTCTACAAGGCGTTGTCCATTGTCATTGGTTTCACCTACACCAAGCCTTCTGATACAGTTTTGCCAAGACTCGTAATCTGCACCAACTGTGGCATTGAAATCACCAAATACCACTACACATTTTTGTGGCACGTTTTAAGGACTGTTTTGAGGTTATGATAAAAAGTGTTTTTCAGCCGTCATCTCTGAGAGCGTCGATGCATAAATGTTGATCAACTTAATGGTACCAACAATGCACTTCAGGTTTACCGTCCAAATGTGTTCGCTCTCACAGCTGCTCGGTTCTGCTGCTTTTAGTATGTCGTTTCGCATGGCAAACCCAACTCCATGCAGTCCATGATCATCAGAACACTTCCTTTCTAAAAAATGCAACCACTTTCCGTTGTTCTTGTTATATTATTCGTAGTTCCTACATTGTTTTGTGGTTGTTTGTAAACCTATATGCTTTTTGGACCATTATATCTGAATTAATCGATTTTCTCGCTTTCCCGTTTTACTAAAGTTACCGACTTTCTTATTTTGCTTCTTTACGCTCTACTGCGATTGAACCACTATTTACATAAAAATAGATTATGCAAGTAATAGTTTGCAAGACTCAGTATTTCGACTTTTCTGTTCTTTGAAATTCAAGGTAATTCAAGGTTTTTAATGGTCTAAAAAGCAACAAGCTTAACAACAACCATAGGATGGTAAAAATTGAAATTTATGTGTATAAACAATACAAGAACATGGATTAAACAGTAAATAAGTGTTTCTGGAACAATAATGCAATACAATTCCGTCTAATTTGCGTTTAAAAGTAAGGCAAGTTAGTGGCGTGAGGCAACGGTTGACGGTTCACTGTTTCCAAGTAAAACAGACAACGTCCGAGTAAAAATAGCTTCTACATTTCAGGATAACGGACTGAGGTAACGAATAGGAAAATGAGAGAGACATGGAATAGTGGAGGAAAGGGAGAGGTCGACAAGACAATGAAAGAAGAAAAAAAAGCAATAAATGAGCAAGGAGCGTAAGTTTGAATGTGAAGTAATAAAGGAGAAAAAGAACAAGAAAAAAAAAGGTGGTGGGTAACCGGAATCTGGAATAGGTACGAACCAAGCAGCCTATTCTTGGGTCCGATAATTCCTCTTTATCGCTTCGGGTGATTGAATCCAGTAAGGGGGGGATGGTTGTACGACCAAATCGTCCACTGGGGAATAGTTTCCTTGTCGGAAACTAGTTGCCTGCTACGCGAGTCCAACGAGAATCTTCTACTTATATTCACCGGAGTGCGCGCGTTTACGACTCGATCCCAACTCAAACATCACGTCACTTTACGCTGTACTATTTGACAAATACGATTAAAAAGCAAAATATAACACCTCAAGGTAATCGAATACAGGTTTCAATGCCAACCCAACGCGTCTCATAAATAAACGAAGTCAACAGCTGAGTTGAGAGCACAAAAAATTACCGTTTAGCAATACGGGTAAAACACGTAACGGACAATCATAATGTGCGGAAGCCGCATTTGCAGTTAACCAAAAGAAAAATGTTCGGGAAAGAAAACTCTCACAGATTTAACATTTAGTATAAATGTTATTTTCAATTTAAAGAACAAACAAAAAATATCACGGGAAAACTATGACACAAAAAACTTGATACGGAACAAGGGTGTAGGGTGGGAACAAATGTCTCCAGTTCGTTTGATCTTGCTGGACCGAAAGAGGAATTTTCAAGACATCGACGCGGATTCAT
>JACCGJ010015257.1:0-19393 GCA_013407085.1 Atriophallophorus winterbourni | reverse complement strand
GGCCACCCTAAGATTTACACAAATCAGGATGTGGCGTCTCAAAAAGAATCTGTTTCGGAAGTCAGTGGTCCGGCATCCGTAAAACGTGACCCAACCAGCGTAACCTATGCAGGTTGATCTGCTTTTCTATATCAACATTACTACCGAACAATTTATTTCGGAGAGCATCGGTGCGTATGCGATTGTAACAGCTAGCTCCTAGAATGTTGCGGACATCGGTTTTCAAATACTTGGAGACGCTAAATGTGATCTTTACGTAAGGTCCAGGTTTCGCACCCATACAGTAACACAGCCCGAACTGTCGCTTCATGGACTCTACTCTTGAGTAACAGAGACAGTCCATTCTGACGCCAGAGGTGACCTAGGTTGCGGAATACTACGATCGCCGAGACCACGTCATCTAACGATGCAGAATTATTGCTACAACTACCGAGATACGTAAAACAATCTACAATTTCAAGCGCCTGATTGTCAAGTAATAAAGTGCTGTTCGATAAGTCGATGTCCTGCAGCAGAACACTGCACTTAGAGGGTGCAAAACGCATTCCACATGCGGGCACAATAGCAGCTAACTTGTTCAGTATCGCCTGTGCATCTGAGTCGATTAGCAGAACTATATCACCAGCATAGTCCAAGTCGAGAAGCTTGACGCTTGGCATTATGTGAACTCCGAAAGCATAATTCAATAATTGCATCAATTACAAAATTGAACAAAAACAGAGAAATCGGCATCCTTGTCGGACGCCACTTGTGGTGTTGAATTTCGGTGAGAGTTCGTTGTAAACCCTAACTTAAAGTATATTGTCACCCTATTTACTAATAAATCGAGAATATCGAATTGGTCAACATTTAGAACAGTCTAAGCAAATCGATACGGAAAGAATATTTTTTCAGTCTCGGTATCGGAGACCGATGAACAACATTGATGACAGAGGTAAATGTGACATGTTCATTACTGCATCTGCAAATGTTGCTTACGAGGGAAAACCACGGAACAAAGTTCGTCAAAAAGTCACACTAGGCCGAAGATATCATTTACACGATAGGTAAAAAAACGTTAAAATGCGTAATAAAATTTATTATTGATTGAACACTGTGTACAATATTCGTGCCATAAAAAGACAGTGCATTTAGACAGCACGCGGGGGTCCCGCACTAGCCAGAGGGTTTCGTACCACCAGGATAACAGAATCACCGCGTAGGAAGAGTTTGCTAATATATCGATCTTTGTTGACCGGTTTTGATTTCTTTTTTCCTTTACCGGGACGAGGAACTTCAGTCCACATTTCCTTCACATTTTCTAACACCATATTAAAATGACGATCGAATGCTTTGACGCGAGCGAGGAGTTTCTTATTGTTTCTGCAGTTGATAAGAACCTAAGGAAATCGAAAACGATAAAATTTCCGTGAAGTAATACAATGAAAACAGACACAAGATGCGGATATATAAAAGTTGGACCCGCTCAGAAAGGCTGCGAAAAGTGCCTATGAATATCATGAAAGTTACACAGATGAAAAGTGATAGCCTAACGTCATCTTGAAGGCAGTCAAACAATCAAAATGGTTAAATGAAACGATATCTTAACTTGTAGATTACTTCGATACTGCATAATCGCACGGGTCATGGTAAGGTTTGAGCTTGTGATACAGTACCGGAGGTTATACAATAAAACCATGGAAGGATATCTTTTGGAATGCAAAACAGTGCACATCTGCGGTTGATTCCAATCACATTTTTAACTACTTGCAAACAGAAGTATTGATCATAAACGAGTGCTGGACTAAATGGCATAATGCTGAGTATAAGGGTTGTGATGAACACAAGAAAAATTATTCAAATACGAGATGAATGAGTTAGTTTCCAAATTAGTGTATGTACATCGAAGTTTGTGCAAAAATCATAACATTTTCCGCTGACATCGGCTAATCAAGGAAACTGGATTCAGTAGCGCAGTAATAAAAACGGCAACTAAAAAACAATCAAGTCAAAGTAAGCAGGTGGGCGAAATAAATGGTAACATGTATGTATGTATGTATGAAAGTACAAGCCTGATCCAGGCAGTGCCCCGCAGTGGTAGACTGTACGTGGGCTAAGATACTGTCAAGTTGCCCAGTCCTAGATAGATATGAGAAAGAAAATATGAATTACAATAAGAGTGAGAATACAGCGTATTTCAGCATGCAGTTCACTACCGGTGGCCATTCAATTTAGCAATCAAATGGTATCATGGTATCAAGCGTCACGAACAGCATCTATGGAATCCAATGTAAGGGTTGCACTGGTGTCTACATAGGACAGACTTCCGGATAACTTGACACTAGAATCAAAGAATATCAATCTTCTATTCGTGGTTCAGCATTTGGTATTCCTTTCTCACACAAAACAGTACAAGAAACAGATTGCAGTGCATCGCGATGAACGCTATGGGAATCCAAGTAGAACCCAAGGACGAGCAGCGATTGAGCTCACGCGCAAGCCAATGAAAACAGTACGAACGTAATTTGGTATGGTGGTATGAAAGCACAAGCCTGATCCAGGCAAAGTGCCGCAAAGTCAGAGACTGCATGTGGGCTAACAGACTGTCAGGTTGTCCAGGCCTAGACAATCAGAAAATCAAATAAGTCCAAATGAATGTAATATGAAGATTACAGTGATAAAACTGGGCGCGAAACTACATGAACAATAATTTGTCCAGAGGAACCATTACCTCCAACCAACTTAGACAAAGTTCGTGAATAGCGATGATACAATTGAAAAGTGACATTTTTCTCAACTTTACATCCAAAATATAAAGGATGCAATTCTAAGAGACCTGTGGACCCATTAAATATCGTTGATTTTCTCAAACTGCCCCGGATATAAGAAAAATACAGACAGGTTGTCGTCTACGGAGCTTAGTTTCGCATTTTGGGAACTACCACTCTCGGTCTGGCCAGCATGATAATAGGCGGATGTGCAGCTGTGCAGTAATTCTGCGACGTAGCTAATAAAGTGGTCGTGATTTACCATCAACAGTGCGTGGCATATGAAAAAATGTAGATTTTAACTGCCACTTTTATTTCTATTCATTATCTGTTTAGGTAGGGGCTACCTGACAGTATCTTAGTCCATTCTCAGTCTACGACTGTGAGGTACTTCGCCTGAATTAAGCTTGTGTGCTTGTTCTTTACCTTTGCTCAAGCACAGTTTGCGATTTTACGGCACATTATTTGGACCACGGTTTGAGACTCCATACATGCATACATACATTGTCTCTAAACAGCGCTTACACCTAAACTAAACAATGGACTTAATTACATGAGCATGCAAGATTGATCGATATCAATACGGCAGCTTCTTTTTGACATTTTGTTAGATAGTATTCAACTAGTTTATTCAAACGTCAACGGTACATGCTGTTGAGCAGAATCTGTGTTTTAAGCTTAAATTTCAGATATTGCGAACATTCATCATTATCATGAAGCACAAGTGTGGAGTCAAACAAAGTGCCAAGAAAAAGGAAGCAGGAAAATGCAGATGAGCAAGCGCGTGAAAAATAGAAAGCAGGCAAGCAGAATATGCAAAAGCAAATGCGCAAAAAGCAGCTTGTTTTTGTAATTTTACTGCATGAGACTTTGTGATTTGTTTTTTTATAAATACAGGATTAAAAAATTGTGACACAATAAAATACTGCCGCCGGCTGACTTCGGATTGCAGCCATTTCCTATAGGGTTTCCAGCCAACTATTAGGTGGAGCTTTTGGACCCCACCGAGACAAACGAATACGCCCAACTGAGCCTAGCTCTACGGTTAGTTTCTCCGTCCCAACGCGCCACGTCATGGACTGGCCACCCGATCCTTTCTCCCAGCTTCTTCCAGGCTGTGAATAAGGCGCCTTACAGTTAACGGTGAGGCATTTTTAAAACATGTCCCAACGATCGCAAACGAGCAAGCATCAGCGTTTCTCTCAGTCCGTTGGCCACCTGGTGCTAACAACCGCTTTGTAACGCGATGCTGCCACCGAATGCGAACAATCCTACCCAGGCAACCGGTGCCAAAAACAGAACCCCGATGGACATCTTCCGCTGGGATAGACCAGGTTTTGCAGCCATAAAGTAATGTAGCGAAAACATTACTTGGTATCAGGAACAAAAACTGGCCGTTTATAAGCATATGCTATCCCACCGGTTGGCTTTGAAATGAGTCGCATGAGCGGCTTTTAAATCCTGACTATACTCAAACTGAAGCAAAGGTTACAAAATGGCAGGCTCTCAATTTGTTCGCATGAGATCCCACAAGCCTGAAGTGCTAAGCACTAGTAGACTGCAGGGATTGAGATCCGAGGACAGAGGATCTTGATATTGATTGGTCCTTGTTCATCGACCAGCTGCACAATTTATTGGAACAAGCTTCAACATAGAAATCCACCAGTGTCAAACGGTCATCGTTTCTACGCAGCAGAACACAAAAGGAACCAATCTTGGTATACGTTCAATTTCTGCCAGACAAGTGCAAGCTTATAACATGTTAATACAAAACAGGAAGTACAAATGGTATCCACCGCTTATGTTCTCAGATCAACCACCACAGCAAGAAGCACCTTATGATCTCCAATTATCAGCACCGTATATATCAAAATGCTACTTCTTGATCTAGATTCTTCTCCTGAAGTAGCTTAGGTGTTGTTTACCCCCTCATTGGTCTAACGAAAACTTACAACTGATACAATAATCATATGCGGGTTCTAACAAAATAATTCCAAAACCACTCTGTAGTATCCGATTTCCTCAGTGAACCATTTGCCGTATTTTTTTAATGCTCGCTGGACAACGCTGACGTTCCACGGGAATGAGAATCAGGTATGATATCCCGATTTTAACGTGGCAACTGCTCGGATCTTGCCGATTATCAACAAATTTCACTCCCATCAGGCATCTCTAAGGTTATGGAAACACTCAACTCTGAATAGCTTAACAAACACTTTAAAAATCTCGGTTTAATACTGACTCAGCAGCAAGTCCGTCATGCACTGGAGGACGTGGTGGGAATGTGTCTTGGGCTGACACTTCTCCCTATAAAAAGCCACAAATGTCCAATTAAGGTGTATGCTATACGCGAACATGGCCCGATATAAGGCCTATTTGACACTGTTTTTATCTCATCATGTATGCTTTTTAGCACGCTTTGTGCGACCCTCTGTACACACCACCCAGTGGTTTTTTACAAGCTATCAGCTTTTATTACCACAATAAAACTATTGACTATAGTTTTCGGGGGCCATTATTGTTTGAATCTCATACTGGATGCAAATAACTGGACTGTGGATTCCAGATACACACTTCCTAGATTTTTATAAGGCTTTCGATAGAGTTGACCACCGACTTTTGCTATCAGAACTCAATCTCGATGGTATGTTGTGAGCTTTTTTACTGGAATCAACTATCGTTCTACTGTACAAGCTAAAACAAATGCAATGGTACCAAACACAGACCTTTGCCAATAGCAACACTATTATTATTCATATAAGCATTCGAAAGATCAGTGGTCTCCAAACCAAAAAATGTTTTCTTTACAAGAGATGACGGACGACAGATTTAGTTGGCAATAATGTTGGTTGCGGATGATTTCTAAAAAACTCACTTGAGTATTATTTTTTACAGCGTTTATGAGAACGGACAACGGTCCAGTTTCGAATTCTTGTTTTTCAAGTTCGTACAATTCTTCTTCGGTCTGATTAGACTTCGGTTTTGCAGCTGCCTTTGCCATTTCGACAAATTTTTAAAATGTGCACAACTATGCATTATTAAAACAAACCATTTATTTATATCCATATATTGAACTGCATTGTTTTTATCAAATGATAACAAAAACTTTGGATTATTTCAAACAATTATCTGATTTTATAAAACATCTCGATAGCAGTTGGTGGTAATCATCGTAAAATTTCTTTTGCTACCCAGATGAGTTAAGTTCAGTTTGAACAGGACTGAGGGTGGCTAACGAGCCAACAAGCAGATGGTTTGAAGTCAAGCAAATTTAGCTCAATCGGATGCTTTTCCATTTTACAAAAGGAAAGTAGAATGGATTATTCAACGACGAGTATCATGTTGTAACTTCTACCCAAAAGGCAAACCAAGCGTGTAGATGAACACAAATACAACCCTCTTCAAATTCGAACGTCTCCGCGGTTGCTTATTTATAGCGAATTTGCTCAGTTGTTATTTGAATACGGAAAAGATCGCTTTGGTACCGAGTTGTTATTGTTCACCACCCGCGTGAATATATAAATTTTATTACTTGGCTTTGGATTTCAAGTCGTCTCTACCTTCATGCTCATTTGTGTTTGACATTCTATTATAGAGACTTAAAAAAATCATTTAATTAACAACCGTATTGGCCATGATGGCGTACTTAAACTTCAAGTTTCAAGATGCAAGTTTTATGGTGAAAAATGCAAATAGCTCTACAATGCCATATGATATAGGTATAAAAGTTTAACAAATCATATTTTCATGTTTGTATCCATGTGCTTCAAAGGAGGTACAAACGTGACTCCAATTATGACATGGAGACGGGGAAGTTCTACTGGAACTATTTGTTTGGGTATATTTCTTTGTGCAGGTGTGCGTACAATATTTCCAATTACACACTAAGCGATTTTGTATCAACTTATTTTCACTGTACCTAAAAAATGTGACCTTCATATAATTTCCGTTCACTCGTGTTTCGTGTTGCTCCTCTGTTCCTACGTACACTTTTTGGATACTGCGATAAATCTTCTTTCTCCTGTGCGTTTTCTCATACCTTCTTGGGACGTTATTGTATTGGTTAGTCTACTACTATTTAATAAATTGGGGCAAACAAAGTTTTATTTAACGAAAAACAATTGTAACGTTTGTTTCAAGTGCACTTCATTTGTGCGGTAACAATTTCTGGCGTTAAATTTTAACAATAAATATACAATATAAATTTATGGCCACAGTTTAAGCAGGAATGTCGTATGTGATTTCGAATATGAATGTTTTTTCAATACAGTTGATATAAGAATTCACAGTTTAAGCTGATTTATCACTTTCGTTTCGTCAGAATGCTGGACCACTGCGCATCTACTCCGATAACTTCAATTTGCTAGTCACTGACTAGACTTAGGGTGTTTGTCAGTTTAGGATAGCCTGCATACCTGAGGTTTTATGCATCTAATCTTTACTCTGTTCGACAAGGGTAGTATAAATTGCACATCAAATGGTCAATAAAATGAAAAGCCTGTTTCTTGTATTGGTTTTCATGTCATTGTACAAGGGAACATCTTCAAAGAGCAGCTGGAAAATAACAGTGCCAGTTGGTTTTGCATAATATTGATCATTTTTGTGTCGTGTGTTTCTTTGGTCAAGGCACCGAGAAATAATAAGCCCAGCCTTCGCAAGTGAATGAATCCAGTCTAAATCTTTTGATTGCTATCGCACTAGCTACCGCAAAAGAAATGATAAAATCGGTCGATTTTATAAAGCTAGCACAATGTTTTTGCGAACCAGGATTCAAGTTCAATAAAATCAACTTGTGCCGCTGCAGTGACAAAGCAGCTTAGCTTACGCCTCCTCATGATCATCGAATTTTGATAGGTCAGTCCTAACGTTTCAAGATTAAAGATTCTGGATTTTCGGTATAAAAAAGTAAATGGCTGTAAATTACCACTGGATATACGTATAAATGTTAAACAAATATTATTTTAATGTTTACGTTCAAGCACGAATAGAAGAAACGACGGCAGTTCCGGTGAGAATGTGCTACATCAAATGCCAGTGGGTAAGTACGTGTGGCATAGCTTGACTGAAGGCGAAATAGATGCCTTACAAAGTGCATCGTTGAGTTCATCCTAGCCTTTGAAATAATAAATTCAAAATACACACTCTGAGGCATCTATTTCGCCTCCGTTTAATCCATACTACACCTACTTACTCACTGGCATTTGATATTTCACATTCTCACCGGAACTACCGTCGGTTCTTCAATTCGGTGCGCGTTTGTTTCTTATGGAAGTCCCTACCGTCAGATGTTGTACAATCATCTAATTAAATAATTTGCAGGAACAAATGGGATATATTTACGTGTACTGATTTCACGCTAAATCGTGTTTATATAACATGAACATTATCGAAAATATTATTTTTCCATCATAATGCGAGAATACATGACATTTTTATAACTACAAAACGGTCAATCTCCATAGTGCCTCAAATTATTTTGTATATATATTCATTGTCCTTATACGAATATCCTGTTGAGTTATATAGCTACGAGCTTTTTATATCATAAATTCTTGAATCTTGAATCTTGAAGTGGTAGCTTGCAAATATCAACGGCATGAGTATTTCTTCTAAATGCATGTTGTTCCTGAGAAAGAATTTCGTGGACTGATAAAACACTTTAAAACACCGAACGTTCTAATATTTTATAAACCACCGAAGGGAGCCTCAAATTTCGGTAAATATCATGAACGAACGAATGCCACCTTCATAGATTGACATAATAACTTTAGATTTGGCGCTAGCATGTACGATTCCGGTATTTAGTAAATGTTTAAAAAATATATAGTGGAGCACAAAGCTCCATCTTTCATGAATTCGGAATAGCAGGCGTTATTCGAACTTCAAGAGGGATTCGCTGAATTCCAGTCTGCCTAAATGCTATTACATAACCGTAGGATTCACATGGACATCACATTGGCTTCTCACCTATATTGAACCTGGCAAAGTTGTTGGCAGGAGCACTTCCTTCGGAAAATATTGCGCAAAAGATGCCGCTATTTAATCAGCTGTAGCGGCATCTGTCAATCTGACTGGTTTTTGGATAAGAAAAATCCCTGTTTAACCTTAATCGCATTGTTTACAATCGTGTTTTCAGCTGTTCTATCATCATCCAATAAAGATATTGCATATCCACGCTAATTAAGCACGGCACACTGTTTCGCACATGTGTAAACGTTTTCCGGATATGTCTTTTCGAATGATCATGTGTGTAGCCATTGCCGAATTTCGCGTGACCATCAAATTTCGGGTTTGAAACAAAAATGTTTCAGCTTTTTTCGAGTATAGGCTGAGTTTTCGTACATTTTCATAACAATGAATCTCAAAAGGCTAGGACAGTGAGTTTGTGCATTCTTGAGATCGATATATTTCTCTTCTAGCATCGTAAGTGCTTCGTGAAGGCCAAAGTAATCGGACCTTCTAATGAGATTTTACGTCATTAGATACCCTCCTTGCGATGCCCAGGAATTCGAAGAGCAACAAGAAGTAATCACTTAACACTGATTTGACTGTTGTTGCTTCGCTTGTGCGAATCACATCTAGGATTAAATATTGGTCGGGGCTCCAAGTCCAGTGAACAGAGAAACTTGGTTGTAATTGGAAATGAAATTGATCATCTCGCGAAATACATACTCCAGTGAGTGTATGGGTGCTATCTTTTGGTCTAAAGATATGGAAGATTGGATTCACCCGTTATAAGTACAGTGAAACCCACCTACAACGATCTCGCTCATAACGAACTCCCGGTTTGAACGAACACACAATGATTTCCCAAATAAATTCCTTCTTTGTATGCCTATTTAAAACATTCGTACAACGAATCTGTTCGTTACGAATCTCGCCTATTACGAACATTGTACACGTTCCCGACAGCTTTTTTTGTCCAATAAAGTTCATACATACAACGAACTATTGCCATTAACACACAACGCTCCGCCAAGAGTGGCCTGCAGTGCGCTAAGAATAGAACTGACACACAGCTTGGCTAGACACAGGCAGCCTAGCCTACAGTGTGCTAACTGACTCGCACGCACGCACAAGAAAATAACGTGAATTCTCTGTGATTGGTAATCACAGACACATATCAAATTGCAATCACTCAGGCAGACACTTCATTCACTTCGTACAGTTAGACGATGGGTGACAGACAACGAAAACGAGAGCAGTTTAGCATAGAGAAAAAAGTGGGAATTTTAGCTGAAGTGGAGAATGGCCAAGTGAAAAAATCTGAAATTGCTAAAAAAATATAGCATAGCAAAATTAACGCTGTCCACCTCCCTGCAGCAGAAGAAGCAACTCTCTTAAACATTCATGTCATTCGTTTTAGAATAAATTTACTATTATTAACATTAACTTGGAATTAATGTTGTGAACTGTGTGCTGTGGCATCATCTATTCATCAAATGGATTACACGCATGCAGAAATACAAAGGTAAGACATTCTTCACTACTTCATTGTTTACACGTGTACAGGAAACGGCGCCGAAATCACGTCTGACAATGCGTCTTACTTACAATGAACTCCGCTTTTAACGAACATTTTACTCTCTCTTTAGCGATTCGTTATACCCGGGTTCCACTGTATGCCGGTTCTGCTTAGATTTCCAGTGTTATGCAATATTTCTATCAACACTTCGTTGTATGCATCGAATAATTCGGTCGAGCAGTCGAGTACTCCAAAATGCAGTTCCCTTCTGAATACAGGTGCAAATTACACCACATGGTATCATCTAGCCCAAATCGTGTATGAAACATAGTTTTACCATAAGAACTCGTATTTATGCACAGCTACTCCACCAACTGTTCTTAATAGGTCTACCTAAGAGAGGAAATGGCCTCATTGTAATCATTCACCAGATCATGGAACCACGTTTTGGTTACAGTGACAATGTCAGGAGAAAACTGATTGCTCAAATGAGCTAATTCACCTATTTTGTTCCACAAACACGACGCATTTGTCTATGAACTTTTAATACTGGTTTTATTTTGTAGTGATTATGAAACGTTTGGTGTCTATTGGTTTGGCGCCATGAGAGCCGGAACTTGGAGGTTTTTCGAACCGGTTTCTGAGTTTTACTCTTCGTTTAAAATGCTTCAGCTTGTGTTTCTGAAGCTACCTTTGTTGTGCTTGTTCCGAACTCACTGGGTATATTTCTCTTATGTAGTTGCCAAGTAATTCTAATAGTCTCTCATAGTAATTATTAGGAAAGTTATTATTAATGGAAGAAGTCCATTAACTTTGAGGTTTATTAACTGGGTGTCAGGAAGGTACACACGGTAACATACTCCTGCGCTTCTATAGTTTCTGCGATGTAATCCGTTTTTTGTAATCGTGTTGTCGTTTTACAGCCTCCAGCTTTTTGGCAGACACTGGAACACCCAGAAGGATTAGACTGCGTTCGTTGCTTTTCTTACGAGTATCAAGAATTCGCTCTGTTTCCCAAACATGTATGTTGGCTTAGAATGGCGTTTGCACTCAGGAATCTCACGTTGCATTAAAAAAGTAAAAGAACAGTATCCATATCCTGCTCACTATTCAATGTGATTTTCAGTGAAAATTTTCACTGAAATATGGGGAGCTTGTATGGTGAAACAAACATGTGACTGCTGTATGCCAGATGTTTTGCGAATCCATAATTATATTTAGGTGGAACATTGTTCTATGTGGTGTCTCTGTTTATTCTCAAAATTTTTCTCACTGGATTCCTCTATGTGGATACACATTTCATTGAAGTTTTTGCTGGTTTGGCGCACTGACATTCGCATTTGAAGCCGTTGGATTCACCTACACACACAGATCGTTGGAGGGATTTAGGTCAGACATGCCGTTGACAGTCGCTTTCAAAATGGTGGAGCCTGGAATAGGAGAACGCTCTGCGAAACTCTAAGGCAGATATATAAGAGTTCAGAGCTTACGTTAAATGATTTGAGGAGATGTAAATTTGGTTTGGTTTGAACAACAGAATGATTTTCCTAATCTTTCAGTAGTTAAACCCGCAAACAAAGAGTTCTAATGTGGAACCATAATATCTACTGATGACTTCATGGTTTTATGCCGACCTTAATCTCAACATCCGATTAACAAGGTTGCATTGTTGGAAACTTGATGAAGTAGTCAAATAGTTGTTTGGTTTGGTTTTACAATTTTTTACAGATGTAGCATACGCTAGGAATCTTTCATCATATAGGATGGATATCACCTCTCGGAAGAATGAATTTATATATCTTACGTGACACGTGTGTGACGAGTTGCGACACGTAACAGATATGTCTTCACCACTGAACACTTGTTTCGAGAAAGTAGCCCCATCTTCAAACCTGAAGCCATCATCGCAACGTTTATCACTCAAATTTCATCCATGCTGTCCACGATTCAATTTAATTGTAGAATAAAACCATCCCGACTTAGAACTGGAGGTTATGTTAAAGCAGGAGCCTTTGCCTTCCTTGAAACGCTAATTTGCAATGCTATCACCACTATCGTTTTGAAGAGCGTGCAAATCCACTATTGTATACAGAAGGACAGACATGCATTCAATGATCGATCTAATATTGACAACTAAAGAACATTCCATGGAAAACATTACAGATGATAGACAACAAGTTTTGAGAGACCATATGGTCTCAAATTTCAACTACGTATGTCGAGCAGAGTGATACAACATTATCATCAGAAAAATATGTCTATCTAGACTGTCAAAACTGTAAGTCTTATCAACGAAAGGCAAATTGAAAACATCTGAATACGGAAGCAGTGGTCTGGCATTTTGAAGAAGCTCAACGTAAAAATAGACGCAAACTCTGTATTCGTATCTCGAAGGCGGGATGAGTTATTCAGATTCGAAATCCGCATTTGCACTCGGAAATGGAATTAAATATGGAGTATGTTTGGCGAAACCATCGACAGTTAACCACCGAAACCATAAAGGGAGATATTTCGAACAGCCAGAAATCATCTCATTTAACTTATTGATGAATAAATAATACAGTAGAAAGCTGACATACTGTCTAAAATGGAGCGAAATTCAATGCTTCGCTACCAGATTGTAAACAACCAGTGTTCACTGAAACCAAAAATTGCAAACATACGGACGCACACCGAAATGACCACTGATGCTGCTCACACTGCGGTTACTTGAAACCCATTCTATTACATCATTTGGTCTAACGGAATGCCTTTACATACAAATGGGTCCAAAGTTGACACTTCCTATGCAATTGAACAATAAAGACTCCACTATTCTTGAATACCAGGAAATCATCTGGTTGCAATCCAACCACTGCAAATATACTCCACCATTGTGCACGCATTCTATGAAGAACTCTGACTGAGTTAGTCTGTTAATCTCTGTTCCAAAGTGTCACACGGACTGACTGGACAGAGGGTTTTTCACACATATCCACTAGTATGGCACTCCAGAGTCACAAATTATGGGCAAGTTATCCCGTTGTTCGCCTTTTCCAAGTTGCTCAAAAGGAATTTTGAGGAAAATTTAACATGAAACTTGAGGATAATAGTCTATTTTCGGGAACGCAAAATGGCTTTAAGAAGGAATATTCTTAACTTACTAACATCCTTCTTACCGTGACGATTGGACTCAAGATTTCAAGATTCAAGAATTTATGGTCACAAAAAGCACATAGCTTCACAATTACCATATCATAGTAAATATACGTTCAGGAAATAGGTATAAAATAAACATGTAATGTCAAGTATAGTCAAGTTGTATAGTTACCATGAGTCAATACGCAGGTGTCGTCAAATCGTTATGCAACAAATAACTATCCAAATTTTGAATAAACGTTTCAATGCTGGGAGAGATGACAAGCGTTTCAGAAAGGGAATTCCAAAGGAAACAGACACGTACACAATGAAAACATCGGCGACAGCTGAAACGGGAGTGGAGAATTTGCAGTGTCGCTGATTGGCTGCGTGTATGACGTGAATCACGGTATTTGAATAAATGTTTTAAGGGATGATGTGGGGTATTTAATATTTTATATGTTAGTATCACATCACTTCGAAGGCTTCTTTGGAGGGGAGTGGGGAGCCTCAGTTTTTGCAATCGTTCCTCGTACGCTAGTTTACGGAAACCTCTTACGAGTTTGGTTGCGCGATGGTATATTTTGTCAAGCAATATTATATATATTTTAACCACGGAGTCCAAGCTTGTGATGCATGTTCCATGGTTGGAATTATATAGGCGTTCATGATGGTGGGCAAAGTTCCAGGCGAGAAGGTTTTGAAGAGAGTAGGTTGAGAATGTTGAATGTCTTCGAGCGCTTAAACCTCATTTATGAAATTGAAATTAAATGGCTCTCGTAATCTATGACCATAAAAACGCCTATTCATCTATTTCTAAACGTTTTACACGTTGAAAATTAGTAAATATGTGGAGTTTTAATATTATATCGTAAACAACGCAACAAAATGACTTGGGTGCGTGGATAACCAACTCTCTACGGATCTCGAGACACTGTACATGTGTCTACTGAAAAACATCACAGAAAGAGAATTTATGGTAGTTTCTCGAAATAGAAAATACCATGTACGTTAGACCCACAATTGAATATGCAGTTCATACGCGGTCGCTATGTCAGAAAAAATTATATTGTGACTTCGCTATGAATATACCACCGAGCTAATAAACTCGTAGCTCGATTTAGTCGGGATCCTTAGGATGAGCTATTTTTAACCCTAAATTTATTCGATTATCCAGATCTACGTGTAAGTAAAGATTTACTTTTGGCTTACTATAATTCGTCTGCCGCGAAGCTCATTTAATGTCTCTGACTGTTCCTCACATACAAGTCAACTGCAGACGAAATGTTTTCCGAGCGAGTTTGTTTTACGTGGAATAATCTGTTTGATTATATTGTGAACTGCCATATTCCTAGCATGTGTAAGAGAAATCTTAATGCATGTTTGGCCCTCAACCCATGCATTGAAGACAACTATAAATCCCGACCCCATGGACAAACATATGTCACCCCCACTTTGCAAACCAAAACAATTTATGCACCCCGTGATTCTTGAACTGCTCCGTATTGGAATATACCGTTTTTAATTGTAATATTCGTAGTTCCTAAATAATTCTTCGGGTTTTAGTCTGTTAAAATGGAATTGAATTGAATTGCATTGAATCCAAAACCTATGACCACAGAACAAGTTGTCCGGTACAATGTGATTGACCAGCTTGATTATTTTTGTATTTTCGTTCGTGATAATAATTCATACAGTGATATCCTACTTGAATTCCCGGCATTAGCGCGCCTCTCACCAGAGAAAAAGGGTGGCCCATGATGTTCAGCACCACACAATTACTGAAGAACCTCCCGATTTGCCATAGCTCATAGGTTACCACATCAAAGCTTAAAGGCGTCAAATGTGAATTAGAAAATAAAGAATCATTTGAAATTATTAGTGCATCTATTAGTCTCTGGACATCGCAACCAGATATGGTTCCCGAAGCCGAACAGAGATTGGAGACCATACGCAATCTTTTCTTCCCGTTGAGAATAATAAAGCTGACGATTGCCGTCCTTGCTCTTAACATTGTTACTATTCCCGATCGCTAAACTATTCCCCACATACATTACTTCGCAAATTCGTTGCACGGAAAGACTTTGTTTTCTAAACTGGACCTGGTTTGTGCTTATCACCAGATATCTGTCGCAAAGCAAGATATCTCAAAAACAGTAATCACCAGAGCTTTTGGTCTTTACGAGTTTTTAAAAATTCCTCGTGGTTTACGCGAGGCTGCTAAACATTCCAGAGATTCATGGACCAAGTTTTCCAAGGATTATCCTTTGTTCATGTATACATTGTTGAAGTCCTCGTCGCTAGTTTGTCTAAAGTGGGACATGAATCACATTAGTTAGTGAGTTTCACCGTTTGGCGTTGTGTTTAACTCTGATAAATGCGTTTCGGTGTCGCTTCCCTCGAAGTTTTGGGACATCCTGTCTATCGAAATGGAATTGGCCATTGCTCGATAACTTCTCATCAATTAAAGACCATCCATGCCCCACATCTCTTCAGCAGCCCCGTCGATTTTTTCGTTAAGTCTATTATTACAAAAGATTTATTCCGAATTGTGCTAACATATCTCAACCAATGACCGACTTATTAAAAATAATTCCGATGCTGTTGAATCGTTCTAAAGATTGAAGACCGCATTGAATGAAGCATCTGCATTATCCTACATGCCCAGGAATCCTTATGCATCACATTTGATTGCCACTGATGCATTCCAAGCAACAGTCGGTGCTGTCATACAGCAAAGTATCGATGGTGATTTAAACCTCTTGCATTCTTTTACTGTCGTCTCCAACCCGCCCAGACACGTTACAGTACACTTGTCGTGAATTGTTAGTTTTAAACTTTGCTGTTCACCATTTTCTACATTTGCACGAAAGCCGCAATATCACTGTTTGGCCCGATCACAAGCCTTCGATGTTTGCCCTGTCTGTTACAGCTGATAGATATTCACCCCGTGAGATACGTCAACTTAACTATATTTCGCAATTTACGAGTGATATGCGCTGCTTCATCTAACACAGTTGCAGATGCATTTTCTCGCATTCAACTCACTGCAATCAGTCGATCAAATTTCGATCAAAAGCATTTAGCAGAGGCTCAGAAACATGACACTGACTTAGCACTATATTCTGTGCGATGAAACTACACCCTCAAACACTTATTCCTGAAATGGTTCCCTCGATTTTGGCACTTTTCCTTTAACCCCGCCCATTCATATTGTTCCAAGTCAACCCAATCAGCCCAGCCGTGAGAACTCTTTCTTCCATCTTCTGACTCACCCTTCCCAATTCAAAAAACTCGATCAAGTTGAAGAGTCAGGTGAACTGCAAATCAGGCAAACTACGCGTATTAACGTTTTTTTCGTCTCGAGCGTTTTACTCTCTTCTAACACTCCAGGGAGGGAGTATTGTGGTGTTTTCATCTTTGTATAAATTATTTCATTAATCTTACATATTTCGTCATTATATTTTTATAACGATACATCTAAGTATATACACAATGTAAATAAATTATTCACGCTGCTCACGTGTTCTGTTTTGGGACAAGTCAATTGTGTGTGCTTATTTTGGATCCGTATGCCGTGTTACATTGAGAAGTGTTTTCCGGTTTATCCGATACAATAATCCGAAGGCGGACGCTGTTAGTGGTGAAATCTCCGCTGGATCGACCTCTGCAAACTCATGGATTATCTGATTGCGCGTATTCTGCTAAGATTTACGTACTATAAAAATCACGACTCGAAACTCCACGTGAATATACATTGCTAAAAAATTCGGTGACTGGCAAAATCTAGGGCACTAAGCGTTCAAATAAGCTGTGCACAACATAAATTTTTCACATACTTTGTTGTTATTTTTCAGTAAATTCGAAAGCAATCTGTTTCAAAATTTTGGTATCAAAATTTAAAACATTTACACGACAACGAGTTTTACAGCGAAAATTTTGAACTGAAAACATTAGGCTATGGCATTCGGCAAAAACGGAATCATATATTGAAGCAATCAATGAAAAAGTAAAAGAAACACTGTTTAGCTTGCCAAGTCGTCCTTCACCGACTTCAGGCTATTTCTAGAATGGTCCAACATTGTATTTTATCGTCTAATATTCGTTCCTTGTGGTCCAAGTATGCTCATATTTCACAACTGCTCACTTCAAATAGTGTACTGCGAACCGCATTGAAATGTTTTAATAAACCAGGCTCCACTCTGAAGTTGACAATGAGTTGGGTTCAATTGAATGTTTCTGCTGCTTTCGACTAAACCGGACCATTACTTATATTCAAAGTGACTAGTGTTCTTTAAACAAACAGATTTTCAATCTTGCTCAACCTGAAATATCATAACCTAGCTGCCGATATTAAACCTCGTCATATTTCTCATTTTCAATCATTTAATTTGATAAAAACTTATGTTGTCCCATATCGGACACTTTTCATGCATTTACTGGTGAACTTCTCGTAATACTTACTCCTTTTCAAAATTCTTCGCTTCTACTTGTTTGTGACCTTAATAATTCCGATTTATCGATTTTTCTCTCTTGTCTCATAAAAATATGGTTACCTTCCCAAATCGTTCTGAAGCATGTTTGAATTTCACTTTTACCAATGCGCACAAAATGTTTCATGCTCAAAAGTTTGCTCCCACTGGTAATTCGCACCACTAAATTATCAAACTTCTCGGTAAAATTTATGAAGGTACTGTGCACAAATACCTAACCCACTGATATTACAGGAACGTGACTACCAGAGCGTGCAAACATGATAATATTTTAGCCGTCAGAGACATGATTGAGACAACCGATTTCGATATTTTTACGGAAAAGGATGGCACCAAAGAATGTGATGTTGTAACATCTCATCTCAATTTTTTTTTAGCATTTGTTGTCCAAAAGAATCTATAGTCGTTGGTCCTCATCGTGTTTCTTCCGCCCACATAGAGCGTCTACAAAGAGTAAAAAAGTAATACTTTAAATAACATGATCGAGATGCTGTTACGCAGATTTCCCGAGCAATAAAGTTTGCAATTTCATGTCACGAGCAGGTGTATACAAATGCATTTATTGGCACTAAGGACAGTTGTCCATTGTGGCTTGCGCTTGAGCAAATGTGTGGAAAAGACAATGAGAAATCTCTATCTATTTCCGACATCAATTCCTTGGATGGAACGTTTGTGTACCAAATAGCGGATAATGACACTCCACAGAACATTTTGCCCCTATCTTTTTCCCCAATTCGTCTTTCACTAACATATCTGAGGTCTTTTCAGCACGCTCCAAGACTGCAGGACCAAAGGAACTCTCACACATTGTATTAAAGAAATGCGCTGGCGTATTTTCGGTACCTATGGCATTCATTTTAATCGTTGTATGGAAAGAGCGATTTTGCCTTACTGTTGGAAATCTGACTGTATAATCACGATTCCTTAGAATGATCCCGGAAATTACCGTCCGATCTCGTGGACGTCGCAGTTGCTTAAAGTACATGAAAGCATTGTATTACGGCAAATAGCTCCTAGTTTTCAGGTACATTTTTATTATTAGTTTACTATTATTAGTTTGTTTGCTTATTAGTTTGTTTAACGTCAGAATTGTTCAACAGTTGATGCTGTCGCTTCGCTTACGGATCATATTTCACGTTCGCTGGACAGTGAATCAAAAGCTAAAAAATGTTGTTATCTGGATAATACCGATGTGTTTGACAGTGTTATACGAAGTTCCTAACTCCAAAAACAAGCTGAAAGTGTTGTTCCATCAAACCTTTTCATTGGATTCCATCCTAGGCCGAAGTTCGTTTCCAATATACGGTCGTGAAAGGCAAGGCATTTCATGCGATGTCAACTCCACGTGGTTACAATACTGTCCACATTTTTATTTTGTATTTACATGTCTGATCTACGCTGTAACCATTCTGCACTTACTAGTGAATACACCAACCACAATATTCGAGTCAACCAACATGCTTTAGAATCAATGATTACAAGCATCGTTCAATGATAATCCACATTCGGTTTATCTTTGAATCACCAAAAATGCAACGAAATGGTATTTTCCAACATAACTGGACAGCGAT
>JACCGJ010015253.1:0-20462 GCA_013407085.1 Atriophallophorus winterbourni | reverse complement strand
GGTTTGCGCTTCCAAGTGTTTCCACTTGTAAAACTTGTATTCATAATGCTTAGTTTAATGAGAATCGGTTGATTTGCCGGAAGACATCACCCGGATTCTAGCAGAAGATCTACGTTCATACCATGCCATTTATTATACAATGGACTTCACTGAACTTCAGGATGCTTAAAATGCCTTCGTGTTTACATATACCGACCTCCCGTGTATTTAAATGAGCGAATTTCAACAATAAAATGTTTGAGCATATGAAATGGCAAATACTCACACTTTACAAATCACCACACTAGAGTAAATTGAAACCGTGATTCCCACCAGTATGAGTGATGTAATTTCACCCAAATGACAGGCTGCTAATATGTCCAAGTAATGTACCATTTTGCCACTGGTAAATTCGGGCTGGGTAAATATTCTCAAATAGGAAAAAGTCGTTGGATTCTAAATAAAAACTATTGATAAAACATTACGAATAAATATGTTAAAAAAACAATAACTCAGTTATTTCCATTTACAGGTGAAACGCTATTCATAACGGGAAAAACGTACTTTGAACTCAGCAACATTGACATGCATATCATCGACCGTTCTCCCAAACCGACTCGAATGCCTGCCTGGGGTTGTCCATGAAATCGATGCCAAGACACTGCAACCATGAATGTTTGCTGCCAAAATGCACTACGCCTATTTTTTTAAAAACGCTTTGAACAAAATAACATCCTCGCTTAAAGCCACACAAATGTTTCTCCTTTCTAAACGAGTACCACATCTGAGAAAATTTGATGCTTAGCGTATTTTGTTTTTAACGTTCACTCTTTCTGGATTCCACATGTTCTCGAAAACACTGCAACCAAAAGTGTTGGTGATAGTTTACTCGCTCAATAAGCTAGTCGTTAAATGATTTTTCCTTCAAGTCTCATTTACGTTTTCGGATTCGCATAGGACCGATCAAGATTTGGGTCGGAAAGATTTGGGAAACACAATAAGCGAGTTGTGCATAATGTTTAATTTATTACTGAGTAAGTTGGAAACGCAATGCTGAGTGCCAAGTTTCTAGAATCAAAGCTTTCCATCTGAATAGCATTCATCTTTTAGCGGAGAACAAAAGACTTGGAACTATAGCAGCTGACGTGAACATTCCATACAAACATCTCAGTGGAGTGGGCACACGTGTCAAAATATATCAGGAACCAATGAACTAGCAATACCTTTAATGGATGGGCCATAGATAGTTAATGAATAAGTGCATCCAGCCTTTTTCGTGTGAAAGGAGGTTTAACAGCGTGAATGAGGACAGCCCATTACAGTATCTCTTGATCGGAGAAAAGATCTAGTGTTCCAGAATCATGAGTATATTGAAAAGGAAATCAACCCGCGGGTGGTATATCATCATTCTAATAATGTGTTGGTCACCTAACTGAATGTATCCACCCGTACGCACTAATTGGAATGAACGGATAAGATGTGCATTCTCTGGAAAATAAATCCGATTTATGTCTACGTGTTTCGTTACACGTCAAAACTGGCGGTAGAATTGGACAAGTTAATGTATTGTTTTGAGCACAAATCGATTAAATGTTAGCAATAGATTGGAGAATGTTTGTGACCAATTGGGGAATAACCATTATGTAAAAAAGGTTATATTGGATCCGTTAGAGTGATTTGTTGGTAACGTTCCGTTTTTACCGGAGAAGCTTCGTCAGACCATTGGTGTCAGTACGAACGCGTATCAGGTGTAAATTGCATTCTCTTGCAAATCCTTAGTTGTCTAAGAACTGAACAGGCCATTATGGCTGCAGAGCTTATCAAAATAGAGAGGCAATATTGAAATCAATAGATGCATCTGCTTGTATGCTATATAATCCTTAGTTTTGTTTGTAAACTGATGTGAAACAACATCCGCTGATGATTAGCCACATGCACACTAGAGGTTACACCCACACACGGCAACATGCGAGGGAACTACATCGATTAATCTGAACCTCGCATTTTATCTTAGCAAGCTCAGCGCCTAACACGACATATTCAGTTTAGGATTGGCGATTCAATTTGGACCTAAATATTGTTCGTGCTGCCACCCTTGGTCTGATGATGGTCAGAAGCGAATCGTTACCAAAAGCTGCTCTAACCGATTCTATGCACACGTTATTTTTCAATTCAACGCCAATCAGCATGACATTGATGTTTCCACTAACCTAAAAAATAATCAAACAGCAAGCTGAAGAATATAAATTAACACACGCTAGAAAGTGAAATATGCCAAGAACCGAGTATTTGAATGGTGTTCGAGACTGGAACCAGTGGCGCCATTTGATACATGAAATTCATGTCAAAGATCAACATGATAAATCTGTTTCGGGTTTTATAAATTGAAGTGGAAATGAACCGAACCAACAGATTAGACTGATTATGCCTTTAAAATGTTCCAGGTCATGCACTCAAAATAATTGAGATATTTAAAACGAATCCATTCTGCTGTCATATCGACAAAGACAAAAATTATCCGATGAAATTGAAACATTGGTCTCAATCAATCAGCATCGGAATCGAATTGATAGATTTGGATCCGGTTTTGTCTAGATCGAGTGAGACGAATAACGCTCAAAATGGTAAGACCAGTAGTACGTAATAGCTGGAGAGCGTTCGGAAGTTGATCGTTTATACGCAAGCAAAATTGACCATAATCGTAGGAAACAAAGCTTCTGTTCCGGATTTCAGAAATCTATTAATGAATTGTGTATCGGAAAGTCATTAACCATTGGACAGTCATGTTCGTTATTCATTGAAATATATTAGCATAGCTTCCCAAACTAAAGTTATCTTGAAGTAAATACACCTTTATCTCCAATGACCTAATGCACCTATATCATAGCACGCTTCGACGAGAAGAATAAAGCGTGTGTAAATTTATCATTGGGACGAAATAACGAGCAAAAACATGAAACGTGGTTCCTTTTGAACTAAGATTGGTTAGCAAATTTTTGATAGGTGAACAACCTTGTTAGCATGCGACGCTCCTAGCTCAGTACTTATGAAAATCTAATAGACAAAATGTTACCCGCGCGGTACAAATGTGCTGCAAGATTTCACATCTGCACAGAAATATTCTAGGCTTCTGTTCATAAGGGATTAAATTTATGATAACAACAATGCCATTCTTATATCACTGATCTCAGTGATTCCCCAATTTAACATGGTAAGTCATTCAATGCAAAATCATCCAAGTGAAAATAAGGGTACGAGAAGCGAAATGGACAGCGTGGTAGCTGCATTATATGAACTACTAAGATTTTTGACTTACAACAAAACTTGTGAAATTTATCAAAATGCCGTTGTTTCTTTCGACATCACGAATCAAGTGCTTACATTGAACGCCCTGTTATAAATTTGTGTAGTAGCAACTCAGGACGATCGTTGAACGAGTTTAAACGTGCGCCGATATTCTTTCATGAGGTTGCACAGCAATACTTGTCACTGCAAGCATTCTCCCTTCACTAGTATGAGAGCCTGATTCTAGTTATAGAGGATGGACAAACTATCACAAACGTGCTGTTAATATCATAGTCTTATCATCAACATCAACACCATAGAGCACAAGTAAAGAGACGCGAAGTACCGAGAAAAATCAAACAGGAAAAAAGTTGTGCGAACAAGTTAAACGAACGCGGGCATGCGGAATATGCAAATGAGGTGAAAAGCAGCTTGTTTTTGTAGGTTCACTATATGTTGTCATGTGATTATTTGTTTTCTATAATATTTGATATGATGATATACGAAAACAATTGATGAGATACACGATAAACGATATTGATGCCACTGAATTCGGTTTAAATCCATATGGTTTTGTTATATCTATGGTTTGCTACTACTAGCCCAGACATGTGGGTTAGAGAGAACACAATCGTTACTGAACTAGACTATTGACCAAATGCAAAAAATATCACAAAGTGAGCGAGAGCGTGAATATCACAGTGGTTAACCTTTTGGACAGTACGGGGCAAACACAATTGTACCGCTAAGCCTATCGCAACGCGATGGACTGGCTACCCGGTTGTTTCTACAAGCCGATACCAGGCTATGCGTATATTGTAGGTGGTGATGATGCATTTTTAAAACGTGTACCAAACCACCTCAAACGAGCTAGCGTCAATATTTCTCCCAACAGCCGCGACGGCCAAATGAAAGCAATCCTATTTTGCCAGAATTTAGAATGTGTTTCGCACCTTCCAAGTGCTGGAGGACATTGATGTATCAAACAACACATTACTTGACAACCAAGCGCCTGAAACTGCAGATCGTTGTACGTATCTCGGTCGTTGTATTAATAATTCGGTATGATTATTTGACGAGGATTCTGCAAGCATTCCTAAGACGACTGTAGCGTTCTGCAATCCACCTCATCTCTGGCGTCAGAAAGGAATATCTTTATTGCAAATATTCTCTTACGGATAGTTGTGTTGCGTATTCAATGGTGCCAAGTAATTCATGGATGGTGCGGAGAAGGCGATAGTCGAAGACTTGTAGACGGCACAGTTCCAGTTAACTACTCTCGCATGGTACATATTGAATAAACAAAAACAGAGCATTAATTACCGAGCAATTTTTAGGCATTATCGGACTTATTTGCTATCGTAATCACGCTTAAGTTGTATGTCATCACTCACACAAAACGGATAAACAAATTTACGTCAGAACATTTTTCAAATGTACATTGCTTTGCACTGCTTCAGACGAACGAATTATACTTAGAATTCCATAATTAAATAAGCAATATAATAATTGGGTATAACGCTTTACATCCCTCGCAATATGTTTATAAAATCGGGACAAGCTTAGTTAGGATGTTATGATATAAGGATTCATTTTTTAGGGTGATTTCAATGTGCGTTCGAAGCAAGCGAAGTTCAAATTAAAACCTTGTACTAGCCCGTGTCTGAAAGTACCGAAATGAGAATACGTGAATAAAATGACCGGACGGGTATCATGTTGTTCCCACACTCTGGCTAGTACATTAACATCGAGTTTGGTACAATATGATCTAACATTTATATGTTTACAAAAAATAAGTTTGATTTTCGGCAAACTTGCTTACACACAAACAGGCTTCACGTAGTTTGACGTTGAGTGAAGTGCATGGACCAGCATAAAATAATAAGCAGTCGATGACGGCAGTGCTAACAATAGAATTTGCATGAATTTATCAACATCTTGACAGCTGTAACAGAACTATCGCTACTTGCAGGTATATGTTTTTTGTTAAAACGTAAACACCAACTAAGTCGGAATTATTTTAGCTGTGTAATTTGAGGTTTGGGCAAAACCAGATGATATTAATTTAATAATACATCAAAGCAAATCGACAAGTTTATTACATGACAGCATTACATCAAACATAACCGTACCATTCATGAGTGTGCGCATGCGAATTGAAACGGAGTACGGAAGATCGTATATCCGTAAATGAAATCGACAGCTAAAATACTCGTATCCATGTAATGTACTAGATGGAAAGGTTCCTAACCTCACAATGACAATCGAGAAAATTTCATATGCATGCAAATCAACGGTGTTTTGTACGGGGATAAATACCCTATAATCACACAATAGACATGCATTAGCACACGGAAATCCATTTGGAGTTTGGGAACCATTGATTGGATAAATAAAATTGCATACGAAACACATTGTCCATCAGAGTAACTCACTTTTTCGTATTGTTTTGCCACCGAGTCGAATATTCCTGCTATATACCAATTTTCACGTTCTCAATGTAGATTCAAGATTCAAGATTTATGGTTAAAAAAGCAAATTGCTGTACAGTACCATAGGATATACGTATAAAAAATTATATATAAAAAATCGTTACTTGTATGATCATGTCCATGTTCTTCATAGGCGGAGCAAAAATAATCCTCAATGGCAACACAGACTGTGGTAAAAGAATCTTTGGATGGACGGTAGTTCCGTGCGTTAAAATTTTATAGACATCAATAGGTAGGGGCCAACGCAGTAGTTCTCAACATAAGGTTTCGTAACCTTTGTTTAAAGATGTGCTCGTTCGATGAGGTAACAATATCTATCGGCAAGCTATTCCACAGGAAGCATACACGAACAGCGAAAAAGTGACGACGACAATTCAATCGTGAGTGTGGGATTTGAAGGGTCAAAGGGTGGCTGCGTGTGGGGACAACGGAACGAAACTTGAAGAGGTGTTCGAGAGGGTGGGATTTCGCGTAGATGATTCGATATGTCAGAGTGAGGTCGTGTAGGATACGTCTGCGCTCGAGGGTGCACAGTCCAAGTCTGGTCAGTCGCTGCTCAAAGGGTAAATTATTCAATCCGGTAACAATTTTGGTTGCCTTGGGATAAATTCGTTCGAGGAGCGAGATGTTTTTTTCCATCCATGGCGTCCAAGCTTGTACAGCGTAGTCAACGACAGGATGTATGTAAGTGTTTAGTAATTTCACGAGTGAGTGTGGTGGGAAACGTCCGAAAATGCGTTTCAGTAAACCTAGCAAGCTGCACGCTCGCTTGTAGACGGCTTCGCACTGTAGGCTGTTCTTCAAAGTGCCAGACACCAAGATTCCGAGATCTTTTTGTGATGTACTCCATTCAAGCGGGTGGCTGCCAAGTGTATAGGGGAAGGGAAAGGGTTTTCCGACTTGCAACATTTTGCACTTGTGGAACTTAAATGGCAGTTTGTTTTGCATTAACCACTGGTGCAGTTTATTCAAATCTCCTTGCAGAACTTGATAGTCCTCGATAGAGTTGACCTTCGTCCAGATTTTTACGTCGTCTGCGAATAAAACAAGCTTACATGCTAGTAAGTTCGGTAGATCGTTTATAAATAAGAGAAACAGTATCGGACCGAGAGCCGAACCCTGAGGGACTCCGCTCGTGGCTTCAATTGTTCGAGAAGTTTCACCATCTATTCTGACTTTTACTTTGCGTCCAGACAGGTAACTTGTGAACCATGTTAGTAGGTTTCCGATGACGCCAACATTCTGCAGCTTCTGAAGCAGTAAGGAGTGATTCACTCTGTCGAATGCTTTAGATATATCTAAGTAACCGGCATGACCGGAACCCCCTTGGTCTAGTGCTTGCGTCCAGTCATTTAGAGTCGTGAGTAAGTTAGACAGGCATGAATATGTTTTCCTAAATCCGTGTTGTGTGAAAGTTATTAGCTGATGGTTCTCGAGATGTTCAACAAGTCGTTCACACACCAGGCGTTCCAAAATTTTAGAAACCGCTGAAAGAAACGTCACGGGGCGGTAATTCGCCGGATCAGAACGACTGCCCCCTTTGTAGATTGGTGTGATAACACCGGTTTTCCATTGAGTTGGTACGGTTCCCGTATTCAATGAGTGCCTGAATAAATCACTCAGTGGGCCACAAAGCTCCAGCTCGCATGACTTCAGAACAGCGGGTGTTATTCCATCCTCTCCTGGTGATTTGCGAACGTTTAGCTGGCGTAGATGCTTTCGCACAACCGTAGGATTTACCTCGATGTTGCTAAGGCATTCGACTTGTAGTGGGTGCGGCAAAGACGTCAGCGTTGACACGTTCTTTGGACAAAATACTGGCGCATAAAATGATATTAGGGCATCAGCTGTATCCTTGACATTATCAGTCAGTCCGTTCTCTGTCTGGATAGGAAATACACCTGGTTTAACCTTGGTCGCGGTGTTTACGATGGTGTACAGCAACTTAGGATGTCGTTCCATATGGTCGATCAGCTTCCAATGGTGATATTGCTTGTCTTCTCGAATTAAGGACGTCACCTTGTTACGAAAACTACGAAATTGTTCCCAAGATGCGTCTGTTCGTGTTATTTTATGTGCAGCCCATGCGGAATTTCGCATGGCTATCCACTTCCGAGTGCGGCTTCGGAGTTTGAAGCAAAATGTTCTTGATTTCATTTTGGGAACACAGGTAGAATTCTCGTCTAGTTTTGTACCGATATAACTTAACAGACTAGAACAATGAGTATCTGCATTCGTAAGATCGAGATGTTTTTCCTCCATAATCGTAATGGCACCGCGAAGGCCGAAGTAATCGACTCTCCTGATGAACCTAACGTCGCCCGACGCCCTTCGGGCGTTGCACACGAATTCGAAGGACAACACAAGATGGTCACTTAGCCCCAAAGGACTATGATACTGCACTGACTCCACTGCTGTTGCTTCGGAGGTTAAAACCAGATCTAGAATTGACGATTTATTGAGGCCCCTTTGTCGAGTGAATGAATGGACATGGTTGTATAGGGGAGTGAAAGTGATAATCTCACGGAATTTGTACTCAAGGGATTGCTGAGTGTGCACACTTTTGGAGTAGAGATGTGGGAGGTTAAAATCACCCATTATTAACAATTGGCATCCTCTAAGGTTTCCAGCGTTGCGCATCATTTGTAACAACGTTTCATTGTGGGCATCGGAAGAGTTGGGCGAGCGGTAGATCACACCAAGTATACAGTTCTCCCCAGTTTCAAAGCGAAGGCTACACAACATGGTGTCCTCTAGCTCAAACCTTGTGTCAGGTACAGCTGTGCATTGAAGACGTTCGTTATAATACAAAGCAACTCCACCACCTGATCTTGAACGGTCTCGTCGAAGTAGGATCATGTTGGGAAGTGCCAGCTCGCAATCGTTCACCTGATCGTAGAACCATGTTTCGGTAATAGCAATGATGTCAGCAGAAAACTGAGCGTTAAAATGGGATAATTCAGCGATTTTGTTCCGCAAGCACTGTGCATTTGTGTATAGGCATTTAACAGTGGTTTTCGTGTGTAGCGAGCCTACGCGGATGATGTTTGTATGTCCGACCCCCTGAGAGCCGGACCATTGCAGTTTTTTGAAGCAAATTCCGAGTTCAGTCTGTCCGTGTCTTCGCACGGCGTCGCTGCAGCTTGTGTTTCGGAGGCAACCTTCGGTATGCTGAGTCTGAGCTCATTTGGTATATTTTTTCTGTGTATTTTCCAATTTTTTCTGACAAAGGCTGTCATAGCAGAAGTTAGGAAAGTGAGTTTTAAAGGGGGTGGTCCATCGCCTTTGTAGTTTGATGACCTCGGTATCCTGAAGGTATTTGCGACAACACTTTCGCGTGATCCAATCGCTTCTGCAACGTATAACCACTGTTTATAGTCGTGTTGTTGTTGTTTCGCGGCCTCTGTTGTACTGGTAGCCTCTGGAACGCCTAGAAGGATCAGACTGCGCTCATTGATTTTCTTACGAACGTCTCCGCCTCCTTTTCTTTCCCACCAGGGTATATCGGCGTAGATTCGAGTATTGCACGTAGATATGTCACGTAAGAATTCAAAAGAATAATCTCCATATCCCTCTCACTGTTTAGTGTTACTTTTAGTAGCCGCGCTTCGCCGGAGTGTGGGGAGCTTTGGTGGCGAACCAAACGTGTAACAGCTGAAGGTATTATCGTTTCCAACCCCATCAACGTAAAAAGTTTGAACCATTGTTCTAGGTCGTATCGTTGTCTATTCACCAGAAGTGTCTCGCTGGACTCCTGTATGTTGGTACAGATTACAGAGAGATTTTTTGCGATCTTTGGGGCGGCAACATTAGGTGTTAAAACCGATTGTTTGAGCGGAACCACCCGATGAGCAAGCATCTTGGTCTTCGTAACCGTTTTAGTGACAGAGGAGTTCGCGTCAGAAAAGTGTTTCGAATAATGTGGGCGCTTGTGTACAGGTTGGTCATCATCTTTTTCGGTTTGCTGCCTTTCTATAACCGCGGAAGAGACATGATGTTCACAATCTGCTCTAGATCCGAGTTTACCAATAAGTAGCTCGTTTAGCAGACCATCGATTCTTTGTACACTACTCTCTAAACATAAAATTTTCGTATCCGCGTCGGTCTGTGTGCTCACAGTTGTCTTCGTAAAATTTCTCGATTGAGATCTGCATGTCTGACAGATGTAGCAAACTCCTGGAATTTCGTCTGCATTGATAACAGTAAGGGCATCGACGGTCAAAGTAGCATCGCACTTCATATGAACCCTCTCACGACAAACAAAACAATTAGCCTGTCGGGCTTTGCGGCTTACGGCCTTTCGACAAAGTTTGCACACGTGACCGCTGTCAATGGGCTTCGTTTTTGAGGTCATGGCACCGGAGCGAAAAATTATCGATCGATGGTTCGGGTAAGTTGGTGTGTTCGTGTAGGCCCGTATGATGTGTAGACGGGTTTCGTAGCGGATGAAACGAACTAGGTGAGTGAAAATCGCGCCTAGTGTAGTATGGGTAAAAAGCCGCGTAGCTCCTCAAAATTGGATCCGATTTTGTGGTCCAAGGTGACAAGCGAAGTAGAAGTTCGAGCTCTTTCGAACAGTCGTAAGATCAGTCGAATATTCCGTAGTTTACTCAAACTTGCACGCGTGCGTTCAGTTTGGTTCAGAAGGTGCAGGATGAATTTCTGTAGAAATTGCGTGTTTTCTCTCCAAGAATATTGTGGTCACAATGCTTGTTGTGAGAGGAATCCGAAAAGGTATAAAATATCCAGATACGACCAACCGGGAGTGAAGTAGATTCAAAATCGTAGGAGCGCCGAAATATACGTCCGTTCAATACATACAGAGTTGTGTCGGAATGCATTACTTTGATATTCTGCAATACTGACATCTGACCCTGTTGAGGCATGATGAAGGTTAGTCGTAAGCCATAACATGGTTCAGAGGTATAAACTAGCAAAACATATGAATACATTTACATGACCTAAATATCACAGGTCAAGATTGAATTATATAAAAGAAAATCCTAGCATAAAAATTAGCTTCAATATTCTCCTTAATTTAATCGCATGATTTATGCGGTTTCTCAATAGAGTATGAAACCAATAGGGAAATGATTTTGTCACACACAGAAAAGTGAAACGAATCGCAACGATATGCCACTGCACTTAATTTCAAATGAGTGTAGCTGGCGTAAAATTGAAATAGCATCACATCAATGTTCTTCAGAAATAAAATCGATCGAGACAATATGATCTTGCTCGCAGTACCTTCATTCATAATAATGTACTGGTATTAAGTTGTTTGTTCTCATCAGATGGAACCATTCGTTTGAAGGCGTGAAGTATATTAGCATCGAGTGCTATTCACGAGTTTTCGAATGATACGCGAAACACCAACCTTCCGACACAACACGAGAGCAGCAAGTCCTGAAATGTCCGACGATGACAATCGCCAACCAGTTATAATGTGGGTTTCCGTAGGTTTTCATGAAAATGTTTCGAGCGACAACATTTTGGGAAACGTGAGGAAATGAACAAAGTAAGCCCTAATTGAATAAAAATGCCATTCGTCATGGTAAGTCTAAAAAGAAAAACCCTTTTTATGGATTGGATTGAACTGTTTGGGGACGCAATCGGTGAGTGAGTGTGAAACGCGTGTGACTTGGTTAATGTTGGATCGAATGCTCTCGAAACAGATGAAAGCAACGTAATGAAAACGATAGGACTGTATATGCGGTTTGACTTCGATCGACCTGAAAAATACTCTTATATTCCTCGGGCCACACAGCATTTCGCACAGCGTTACCAGAAAGACCGGCCAAGAAAGGTTTATCACAAATCGAAGGGTCAATGTTATAACGACAACGTCTTTCTAACGCAAGTGCTGTATGCTCAAAAGTCAACTCAAGAATAGAATATATCTTTGGGAAAGTGATAAGACGGGGGGTGAAATCTTATAGGGAAAGACTTCACGCCATGGCTGTTGAAATAACAAAGGATGGGGCGAATGCGGTGAACAAGGTGGATGGGGCGGATATCTCAACTATCTGGCGTTCGATTTTGCAGCGGATAACGATTAACGAACATCACACCTGATACGCACATGATTACGTAAGCAGTGTGTCGGCAGACGATGACCTGTGCAATTAATAAACAATTAGGGATGAACACAGCAATTAGGAGGTGTGATCAATTATCTTGATCTCTCCTGTCTAGCTTAGAGAACTCAGGATTGGTCAAGAGAATGCCATTTAAACCTGAACACTGTTCGTACCGACACCCTTGATCTGACGAAGCTTCTGTGTTCAGAAGCGAAACGTTACCAAAAACTTACTATAACCGATTCATTGACAACTTTATTTTCGTGATTATGGACTCCCGATCGGTCTAGAAGATTTTCAAATGTCTAAAAGTACATAACTAACGGGGGTAAGGCTATTTTTTAAAGAAAAACAAAAATCTAATTTACTAGTAGGTATAAGGTGTATTAAAACTATTTACTTTTGCATCAGTGCCGAGCGCCATTTTGTGGAGCTTTCTGTCCCATCCACCTTATTGACCGCCAGTCGACCTACCTTGACAATTTCGACCGCCTCCGCATGTTAGCATTCGCTATACGGTTTAATACCGCGTCTCAATTTTGGTCACATTGTCTAGATCTACGTTGTAGTCCACATCTAAAACATGCTCTGCCAAGGCGGAATCACGAATAAGGGTTTGATATTCCCTCGTATCCCGAGGTTTTCTCCGGACACGCTTTCGGTGTTCTTCGATTCTAGTGTGAATTTCCCTGGAAGTCTGCCCTATGTAAACACCCGGACAGTCCATACAGTTGATTCTGTAGATGCTGTTCCTAACCCTAAATAAAGCCCTCTTATCCTTGAGATGTATCAGAACCGAACGGATAGTTTTCCCTTTCTTATAAGTTACGCGTATGGACGCCTGGTTTAGGATTCTATGTATCGCTTCAAATGTGCATTTTACATACGGTATACAAACTGCATCCCGCCAATTTTTCTCCGATTTTTCGGATGCGTATTTTACCTTCAGCAATTGGCGTTTTACAAAACTTTTTGAATAACCGTGTTCTACGAGCATTTGGCTTGCTTCACGGTGCGCCTGTTTTCGCTCCCTTTCGTTGCTGCACATGTGTTCTATCTTGTAGAAAATGGAACAAGCTATGGAATTAAAGACCTGTCTTGGATGAGCGGAAGTGTATAATAGTACAGCATCTGTATCAATAGGTTTCAGATAGACAAGTTTTTTATTTTCCCGTCTACTTTTTGTGCTAAACAGTCCAAAAAAAGAAAGAGTGCCTGTGAAGGATTCCGCTTTCTCTGTGACAGTAATACTTGGGTCTATTTCATTTAAATATTTAAAGAAAGCCTCTAACTCATCTCGTTTGATGATAACAAATGTGTCATCAACATAGCGCTACAAAAGTTTGGCTTGAACCCTTCATTGTTAAGGGCTTTGTTCTCGAAATGCTCTATATACATGTTCGCAAGTACTGGAGATATCGAAGAACCCATTACCAACCCTTCTTTTTTGTCAATAGAAGAAGAAGAAGAAGAAGAAGAAAAATGGCTTGCTCATCAAATATGAAATGGTTCATGCTTAGGCAGATCGATACACCGTTGATAATGTGCTGGACGCTCAAGTTTGTGCGATCTGACAAACTGGCATCAGGTTCCAAGGCCCGTCTAGCTAGTTGTAACGCAATTGTTGTATCGACGTTGGTGAACAAAGCGCTCACATCAAAATTAACCATTATTTCGTCGTCATCTATTGTTACCGACTTTAAGCGTGCTGCAAAGTCATATGCGTTCTTGATGAACGAGGCTGTATTGCCGACTAAATGTTTCAACAAATAAGCCAAATGTCTAGCTAACTCGTGTGCAGGTGATCCGATACCGTCGACCATAGGTCTAATAGGAATGACTTCTTTGTGTTTTAGGTAGGCCGTAGAACCTAGGAGTTAGAGTAGACTTCGGATACAGGTTATACTACAAGCCCTTACCCAAAGTCTCCTTAACGTCACGCAAATACCTTGAGACTACCGTTTTGCAATTATTCATTACCTTTTTCATTTTACCATTAACTATCCGTTCATAAGTGCCCTCGGATAAATGTACCCCAACCTTGTCTAAATAGTCGCTTTTGTTCAAAATTACCGTTACTTTGCCTTTGTCAGCCTTAGTAATGGCTATATTTGTATCTTTTTTCAGCGTAAGAAGTGCTTGTCTTTCGTGTGAATCAAGGTTTGCATCGCCTTGTTCTTGGTTTTTAATGGCACCTGCGATACAGTTTCCTACCGCGTCTGCCTGTTCGTTGGGGAGTGCATTTAATGATCCCTCAATACAGGGGATAAGATCCTCAGCATTCATAAAGCTCTTACTTATGCAGAAATTTAAGCCCTTCTCCAACAATCTTTGTTCAGCTTGCGAAAGTTGTCGATTACATAAATTCAAAACACTAGAATACTGGTTGCTAGATAATGACTTATTAGATTTAACTGAAGAACGTTTATTATAAAACTCGAATAACTTGTTGAACTTACGGTTTTGTCTTTCTCCTATTTGCTCCGTTTGTGTGGTTAAAACCTCTGCGTGTTTTCCACAAATTTTGTGGAAATCCGCTCCGGAAAATTCAAAGCGCAGTTTCGACATCATTTTAGAATCTTTCGATCGAGCGGCCAATACGGTTTCATTGACCCGGTGTATCCTTTGTTTTAAAACACTTTAATGCACTCGCGGCAGCCTTTGTATAATTGCGGTATTATCCGGAGGTTTTACCACCAGATCCCTTGGTATTACACCGCGCTGCTTGCAACGAAGGTTGAAGATGCGGTGGTTCACCCATCTGGCTTCATATTCCGCTGTTCTCACCAATTCACTGGTCAATTTTTGAACACGGGGCTCGTAGGAGTCGGCAATCGATTGGAATATGTTTGGGACCGATCGTGTATTCATAATGCAAAGAAATTTGTGTGCAATCGGTTATAGTAGTTTTTGGGTAACGTTTCACTTCTGACAAAGAAGCTTCGTCTGACCAAGGGTGATAGTCAGGACGGGGAATATGATTAAGTAGTAGTCAACCCACCACCACTTATTTGACCTTACCGCTAAACAGCCTATAGTACGCCTACAGTGTCTCGTCTCGTGGAAATGACCAGGATCAGTGGTCCATTTTCCTCACAGTGTGTATCCAAATCAATCTGATACAAGTGAACACGGTCAAGGTCAGTTGATACAGCTGCCAACATACGTAAAAGTACGAAATGAATCGGTTATAGTAAGTTTTTGGTAACGTTTCGCTTCTGAGCACAGAAGTTTCGTCAGACCAAGGGTGTCAGTACTAACAGTGTTCAGGTTTAAATGGCATTCTCTTGACCAATCCTGAGTTCTCTAAGCTAGACAGGAGAGATCAAGATAATTGATCACACCTCCTAATTGCTGTGTTCATCCTTAATTGTTTATTAATTGCACAGGTCAGCGTCTGCCGACACACTGCTTACGTAATCATTTGCGTATTAGGTGTGATGTTCGTTAATCCTTATCCGCTGCAAAACCGAACGCCAGATTGTTGAGATATCCGCCCCATCCACCTTGTTCACCACATTCGCCCCAGCCTTTGTTATTTCAACAGCCTCGGCGTGAAGTCTTCCCATATAAGATTTCACACCCCATCTTATCATTTCACGTTATCAAGATCTACGCTTTCTAGCACGTGTTCAGCTAGGGCCGAATGCCGATTCAGTGATTGATATTCACTGGGATTGCAGGGTTGCTTTCCCATTCGTTTCCTGTGTTCGTTTACCATTGTGCAGAGTTCTCTAGACGTTTGCCCAATGTAAACACCCGCGCAACCCTTACAGTTGATTTGGTAGATGAAGTTCTTCGCACAACCTAAAGGGGTCTTATCTTTGAGATGCATTAACACGGAACGGAGAGTTCTACCTGCCTTATATGTTACTCTAATACATGCGCTATTCAAGATTCGACTTTTTCCGTTTTGACATACGGTAGAGATACCGTAGCTCGCCAAACTTTTTCAGTCTACAATGCTTTGGGATTTATAATGAATTTTTCGACAAGACTGATTTGGTAATCTTTTCTGTCTTTTCGAATGTGGCAGACACACTTATTTCTTAATGACGTGTAGTTGCACCAAGTTATCCCAGACGGATCGTCCAAGTATTTGGACCAGGCATTGTCACGCTTACACATCCCTTTCCGAGTACTGCTTCTGAGAGGCTTTTTCGGACGCTGTTTGCTGGATATTATTTTCACCTTCGATGATAAGTCAATGATAATACGAAGTTGGCTGTAAAACGTTTCCCAGATTTCCTTAGCTGATTTGAGTTCAAGGAAATCCCATCGATTTGCAGTAGCAAGAGCTCGAAGCAGTCATAGTTCACAGTTGCATACGTTCGTTGAGTATTTCCTGCTGGTTCGTATTGATAAGTATAATCAAATGTCATGACAACATGATCACTCAATCAGAGTGGAGCTGTAAAGGAAACAGATTCTATCATGAGTTCTTCGTTTTTAAGTATGAGGTCCAGGCTAGAGGGGGTTTGTTCAGATCGAAATCGTGTTGGTTGTTGCACATGGTTGTAAAGAGGGGTGCAAGTCATTATTTCTTGAAGAAAGCTTTTGAATGAATCGTCACCTGTAATCTGTGTTGCAACGGTCGATACATTAAAATCACCGAGGAGGAGCGAATGTGAATATGTGAGCTTCAATGCAAAACGTATTGCATTAGAAAGAACAGTGTCAGCGGCAGATGAGGAAGAAGGGGATCGATAAATCAATGCTAAGAGGCACTTACGTTTATCATGTAAGTCAAAAGAGCAAAACAATGTATCTGGGACATCTAACTAGGGGGAGAGAAGTATAGTGCAGTTGATGCTTTCATGTAAGTAGAGGAGGACACCGCCACCTTTTGTTGCTCGATCTTTTCTGTAAATCATCATATGAGGGATTTTGAGTTCAGAGTCGTGTATAGAATTACACAACCAGGTTTCTGTCACTGCAATCAAATCCCAAGAAGCCACGATCGCACGTGAATACAGTTCAGTGAACTTGCCCAGAAAGCTCTGAGCATTGGTGTAACAGCATGATAGAGATTTGATTTTAGTTGTAGATGAAGAGCTCATCGTAATGGATTCGCCGACCCAGAATTGGTCAGGTGCTCCACGTTTTTTGTCTCAGGTGCATTTGATTGACTTGGTAGCGAAGCCATTTCAGGAACAATACTGTTCGTGCGTTTTATGTCGTATACAGCCGGAAAACGAATGTTAGGAGGTGCAAATTTTCGACATTGATACCACGCCTCGAGTATTCTATCCTTCATCTGATCTGTGCGGAATGATATTTTGAGAGGAGTAGGGTGATGCGTTTCTTTTTTCGGTATAAGGCGCATAACATGAGTCGTTATTATGTCATTTAAACCTAGGATCACTTGTAAAAATCTCCATTCACTGCAATCGTGTTGCAGAGGTTTGATGGATTCTACTTCGTTCGAAATGTGTATACCATGAACTATCACAGCTCTGCGATTTGTAGCCTCTTTTTCTAGTTCCGGATTATTACGACGAATTTGCCGTTCTTCCCAAGGAACGTCCGGAAATATTCGCACTGTCGATTTGTTTACAACTAAGAGGGATAAGACGAGCAACATATTTTCTACATCTTGGACGGACACGAGCACTACTCGCAGTAATCTGGGTGTGTTCGCACGAGGTGAGCTCGGGGGTCTAAACAATCGCGTCAGCGACGCAGGTGGGACAGTGATGTCTAAGCTTCTGCAAAGGACATTCCATTGTTTCCTATCATCTGCTTCGCGTTGCTTTAGCGATGGCGAAGTTGATTCAATGAGATTACAACAAATTACCGTTAGATCTTCAATGTTTGTCGTTTGGGGGGTTTCAGTGTTCAAACTCATCGGTCTAAGCTTACGCACATCCTTCGATAATTCAGAACTTTCATTCATTTGACTACAGGTCTGATTCGCAGACTCATCGTTCGTACCGAGCTGTTGGAAGGGACCTTGTTCGATTTCTGAAGAAATCAGCGTTGTTAAGATAACTATGGAATGCTTTCAATCTGTCGCGTTTCATAATGACGAATTTATCATCGACATAACGCCACCATATCGCTTTCGAAGAAAGAAAACATGGGAAATCTTAAAGAAAATCACACATGTAAAGCATGCTAAACAGATTTATCTTACTTACGAGCAATATATGCCTAACATTGAATAACACATCTCAAACAAAAGATAATTTGCCTCAAACGAATTCTTTTAGTTGCATGACGATGCTTTCGAAGCAAGAAAACATAACAGGAAATGATGCTTACATCAATGTAATGGAATATGTTTGTGACAGATGGGGGAATCATAATCATGAAAAAAATATAGTTTGTAATGTATCTGTGAGAGTAGTTTATTGGTAACGTTTCGCTTCTGACACCGAAACTTAGTCAGACCAAGGGTGTCAGTACGAACAGGGATCAAGCTTAAATTGCATTCACCTGACCAATCATAAGCTGGTTAAGAACTGCACAGTCCATGGTGGGTTCTGCGCTCGTTAAGAAGGACAAGCACGTTCAATATCAACTGACGCACCACCACCCCTACGTGCCGTATAATCCCTTAATAGTCTTGGCAGGTGTGAATGACATCTGGTGACAGATTAGCGCGATTGCGTAATCGGTGCGCACACTAGAGGTTACGCACGTTAATGTTTATCCCCTGCAGGACCGGACGCCAGATTGTGGAGATATCAGCCCCATCCACCTTATTGACAGCATTCTTACCAGCCTTTGTTATCTCAACCGCATCAGCGTGAAGTCGTTCCATGTATGGTTTTATTCCCCGCATTATCACTCCTACGTTATCAAGATCTGCGCTGTGACCGGTGTTCAGCACATGTTTAGCTAATACTGAATCTCTTATCAGTGTTTGATATTCACTGGAATTGCGTGGCTGCTTACCGATGCGATTTTTGTGGTCACTTATCCTAGTACTGAGTTATCTGGATGTTCGTCCGATATATACTCCCGAGCAACCCTTACAGTTGATTTTATATACGCAATTCGTCGCGCAGCCTGAAGGTGTTTTATCCTTGTGATGCGTTAATAAGAAACGGAGCGTTCTATCCATTTTATACGTTACTCGTATACCTGCGTTATTCAAGGTTCGACTTATCCCATTTGACGCTTCCTTAACGTAAGGTATAGAAACTGTTGCACGCCAAACTTTTTCCGTTTCGGGTGCTGGGTATTTAACCCGTTTCAGTTGGCGTTTAATTAGACTCTTAGAGTAACCATGCTCAGCAAGTCGACGAGTAACTTCTTGATGGGCTCGTTTTTTATCGGTGGCATTGCTGGACAAGCGTTCAACTTTGTAGAACAGCGATTTCGCAACTGAATTAAATATTTCTTGTGGGTGCGCTGATGAGTACCGCAAGACCGCATGTGTGTCAATGGGCTTACGATAGACCGTATTGCTTATTTTACCATTTTGCTTTCGCGCGAGACAGTCCAAGAATGGAAGTGTCCCTTCTGTCGACTCAATCTCCTTTCTAACTTGGATTTTGGGATCTAGGTTGTTAAGGTAACTATGGAATGCTTCCAATCTTTCGCGTTTCATGATGACGAATGTATCATCGACATAACGCCACCATATCTTTGGCCGAAGAGCTACATTTTTTAGAGCTAACTCTTCAAAGTACTCCATGTACATATCCGCTAACACTGGGGAAATAGGTGAACCCATCGCTAAACCTTCCTTTTGCTTATATAACTGTCCGTTAAACAAGAAGTGGTTCATATTCAGACAAATCGCTATACCGCTAATGATTTGCTGTACGCTCAAGTTTGTACGATCTGTCAATGTCGCGTCTGAATTAAGTGCATTTTTAGCTAATTCTAGAGCGCTCGTGGTGTCCACGTTCGTGAACAAGGCGCTTACATCGAAGCTAACCATCATTTCATCCTCGTCGAGCGTTATTGTACTCAAACGACGAACGAAATCAAAAGAGTTCTTAATGAAAGAATCCCTGTTCCCTACTAGCGGTTTAAACAAATGAGCAAGATGCTTCGCTAATTCGTGTGTTGGGGATCCAATGCCATCCACGATAGGTCGCAGAGGGACGCCCACCTTATGTATCTTCGGGAGCCCGTCGTACCGAGCTGTTGGAAGGGACCTTGGTGGATTTCTGGAGAAATCAGCGTTTCCGTAGTAGTTAGCGCTTCCCTGTAACTCTTGCGGTTAATGTGGTTAGGGACTGCGTTTAGAACTGGTCTCAGCAATTGTTTGGAAAGATTCTATCGTGTTTTCAAGCCGTTTAAGGTTCGCCTCTACAGCTAACATGCGTCTTTCCATAATTGAATCAGAGTTTTCGGATCTTGATAAATCACTAGTTACTTTCAATCTGCATGGATTACATATATAGCAAATGCTTGATAATTTCTCATTATTAATTAGAATCACAGATTCAGGTGATAAATACTTTTCACAGTTCGCATGAATTGCAATTGAACACAAGTAACATTTAACTTGACGCGATCTGGGACTTACCAACTTTTGACAAAGTGTGCACTTCTTACTTACGAGCAATATATGCCTAACATTGAATAACACATCTCAAACAAAAGATAATTTGCCTCAAACGAATTCTTTTAGTTGCATGACGATGCTTTCGAAGCAAGAAAACAT